>JAABOM020000075.1:25243256-25267855 GCA_011800125.2 Solanum clarkiae
GGCTCTTTAAACTGTCTGCGCTTCTTTCAATTGTGAAGTAGCAGTTAGTTAATGCAACTTTCGACGCTCATCATGGGCCATCCAGAAACAGTCGCGCTATGTTTTTAAACATAGGGGTCAGGTTGCGTACATTCGACCCCCTCTTATCCCGCAATGGGCGGGAGCCCATTGGGGTGTTGTTGTTGTTGTAAACTATGACTCAATTTATCTAATGTTTATTAGTTCAACATGGGTTATAATCTAGCCCAATCGAAGTTTCGAAGGAATTACACTTTTATAGGCTAAAGTGAGCCCAATTGAAGTTATGTGATTTCTCCTTGTGAAATAGATGAGTCCAGTCTGGTTTCACAAATTGCCGTGAATCAATAAGGCCATGTTGTTGGATTAATAAGATTGGGCCTATCGATGTATTGGATCCAATATTGGCATTAGGCAGCCCATACTATCTAGTAAATGAATTTGATATAGAATTAATTTCAAATATATACAATAAATTAATTAATTTTCAACAAATATAATCCTTTTTTATTTACATAATAAAATCCCAAAATCACAGAAAATATACATGACACACGATATAACTTGCCTATACAATGTAGATTACTTGTACATGCGCTATACACTGAATATACATTACATTATACTAAAAACTGAATGGAGTTAATTATAAATGAAATATACACTGACTATAAATGTTTATACAGTCTTTTTTGATAATTATTTTGGCTAAACGGCCATACACTGTTGTCCTTTTGACACATTTGAGCGTTACAGAAATCAAATCAATGACATGTTGGTGTATAATTTATAAGTAGCAAAACAATTTTATTTATGCTAGCACACAACTCTATATAGGATTTACGTCCATTTATCTTTTTTAAATCAGATTGATTAATGGCATTTTCCGGCGCCTTACACTGATGGATGGCTAACAACATGTATTATACATCATCATAGTTGATAATTTTGTGAATCGTTGTTATTATTTTTTTTTTTTTAAAAAAGAAAATTGGTGTGCTAATTAATAAGATATTAACCGTGCAAATGCTAGTCAAAATATGTAGATGGCCAAACACTGCCTATATTACTTTTACGTATTTTCACGAAAACCATAAACAACAATCAACCTGGTTTGTTCAACTTCCTTTTCCCTAAACCAATCAAAAACTACACTTGAAAAATTCTTAATTCTTTCATCTTCCTTGTTGAATTCTGCTTCATCAATTCAAGAAAAGAAAATGGCTTCTCCATGTACAACTTACCATTCAAGTCCTGGTAGCCCTGAAGATGAATCAATGGTACTTTTCTCAACTTCAACTTCATGTTCACCAGCCAAAGAATCCACGATAACTCACTCTAATTCATCTTCCTTCAATTCTTCATCACCACCACCACAATCGTCTCCAAATAAAACTTATGAACTTAGAATTCGAAATCTTTCATACACTATTTCCCCGAATGGCTCGATGTTTTCTTCATTAATGAAGAAGAGTACTAAGCCGAAAACTAACATACTCAAATCAGTCTCTTTTGTGGCTGGATGTTCGGAGATTCTAGCGATTGTTGGACCAAGTGGCACGGGCAAGTCAACGTTGTTACGTGTGATATCAGGCAGGGTAAGTGACAAAGAGTTTGATCCAAAGAGTATCTATCTCAATGATCATGCAATTACTAGCCCTGCACAATTGAGGAACATATGTGGATTTGTGGCTCAAGAGGATAATCTACTTCCTCTATTAACAGTGAGGGAAACTTTAATGTTTAGCGCGAAGTTTAGGCTACGTGGGATGACTCCAAAGGAGAGAGATGAAAGAGTTGAGAGCTTGATGCAAGAACTTGGCCTTGATCATGTAGCTAACAACTTCGTTGGAGACGAAGAGAATAGAGGAATTTCAGGTGGCGAAAGGAAAAGGGTGTCAATTGGAGTTGACATGATTCATGATCCATCAGTATTACTCTTAGATGAACCAACTTCAGGACTAGACAGCAGTTCAGCACTTCAAGTGATTGAATTGCTGTCATCCATGGCGAAAACAAAACAACGAACAATAATTCTGTCCATCCATCAGCCTAGTTATAGAATTCTTCAGTACATTTCTAATCTTTTGATCCTTTCTCATGGATCAGTTGTACACTATGGCTCTCTTGAATCGCTCGAGGAAAACATAAGCAGGATGGGATATGAAATACCGATTCAGCTCAACCCTCTTGAATTTGCCATGGAAATTCTATCCGTGTTGGAAAATCAGGAACCACATTCTAAGTATCAGTCATGTTCCTATTTGAGATGGGAAGAAGCTATAATTCAAGATAGCGCGAATAAAGAAGCAATCGGTCAGGCAAAAGTTGGTGCTGTTTCGAATGGACGTTGCTCAAGTTTATTTGAAATAGCAGTGTTATGTTCAAGATTCTGGAAGATTATTTACAGGACAAAACAGCTGTTCTTGGCGCGAACGATGCAAGCCCTTGTTGGAGGGTTTGGACTAGGGAGTGTGTATATAAAAATGAGGCATGATGAAGGTGGCGTTGCAGAAAGATTAGGCCTTTTTGCATTTAGCCTTAGTTTTCTTCTTTCTTCAACTGTTGAAGCACTTCCAATTTATCTTCAAGAACGGCGTGTGATCATGAAGGAAGCCTCTAGAGGAGCTTATAAAATCTCTTCTTACATGATCGCGAACACTATAATCTTTCTCCCATTTCTGTTTGCAGTGGCCATTCTTTTCGCTGTCCCAGTGTACTGGATCGTAGGACTGAATCCTTCGATCACAGCTTTCTTGTTCTTCACTTTCGTGGTTTGGGTGATTGTGTTGATGGCCAGCTCTTTGGTTCTGTTTCTGAGTGCAATTTCCCCTGATTTTATTTCAGGGAATTCACTGATTTGCACTGTTCTTGGGGCTTTCTTTCTATTTTCAGGCTACTTCATCCCAAAAGAATGCATACCAAAATATTGGCTTTTCATGTACTATGTTTCATTATATAGGTACCCTTTGGATGCTTTGCTGACAAATGAATATTGGAGCTTGAGACACAAATGTTTCTCTTGGAATGACAAAAATCACTCAGAATGCTTGCTTACAGGAAATGATGTATTGAAGAACAGGGGACTTGACAAGGATACTAGGTGGATGAATGTTGGAATTATGCTTGCTTTCTTTGTGTTTTATAGGGTGATTTGTTGGATTATTCTTGCAAGAAAAGTGTCAAAGACAACAATTTGAAAGATTACAACATGTTGGAGATAGAAAGAAGCAACACCGCTGAAGATTTGAACACCAAGTTTATAATACGTACAATAGATCTATGTTGCTCGCACTATTCAAAAAGACCATTGCATGCGTTCCAGTTTTGAAGAGTCCGAGAAGCATAGCAATAGATTAGCTTATTGGAGAAATCTTTTCATGTGTGATTCTTTTGTAGTTTACTTGTGCTATCTAGTTGCCATGTATCTATATGAACCTTATTTTTGTTTTATTTGTGTTCCAGTATATACAACTATTTTGTCATTTTGAAAGTTTCCAAATGTTTTATACCATTCTATTTTCGTATTTTCAAGAATTTAAATGTTTCCTGTTTGGTTCTTACATGAACTACTAATGGGTTGGACAACATCTATCTTACTGCCCAATCATTTAAATAATATCTTACATAGCATTTATTATGAATTTTAATACAAAGTTTACTCTTACTCAAAATAGTTCGACCTCTTTTAAATCCAAAATAGCAAAAAAGTACGAATACACTCTTTTCTTTATTTCTCTCTTTCGTATTAATTCCTGCAACTTTTGCTCTTTCCCAATAAATTCTCCATCCGCTTTGGCCTTCGTCACAAAATCATTTGCGTTAAATTTATATAGATGAGAACATATATAATGAATTTCAAACACGACTTTAATATATTAACATATAAAATAATTTAAATAGTTCTTAAAGATTCAAAATTTGTATCATCATTTTTGACATCATTAATAAAATAAATAAATATAAATGACAATTGTAATACGTTTTAAATTCAATATATAAAACATATTATAAGCATGTTTCAGTGCACATGGTGAATATATAACTAAAATATTTTTAGTGCAATAATATATTTCAATACTATTAATAAGAGAAAAAAATAAAAAATAATTATAATACATTTTGTATTTAATATAGCATAGGAGTATATAACATAGGCATATTTCAATGCACACGCATGATATATAACTAGAATATTTTTTATACAAATGTATGATAAGTATTAATGTATTACGCATGAACTTCAAACATTTCAATACTATTTAAATCAATTTATGTTGTTAGAAAGATATTATATTCGTTAGAATAACAATAATTAAATTTATAATAATGTATTACATTAAATTCAAATTGTCTTACAACTATTGTTTATATTAATGCAATTTTAATACAACTTTTCAATGTTTCACATCTTTTTCTTCTGGGAATCAACGTGAATAATGTTTCACATCTTCTTCTTCAGATCATTTTTATCGTAAAATAAATTACATTAAATTTTGTCTTATAATTATACTAATAGCGTGTCCAATACTTTCATCTTAAATAGTGAGTTTAAACTTTATAACTTACTACAAAAATTGATGATATACTTTATTTGTATAACCTAAATAACTTTATATATCAAATCATTTACTTGTTGTTACATGGTGCATTTTAATATTATAGAATGTTAAGAGAAAATAAGGGTTAGTGGTCTTCATTTGTTTTGTACACACAACACAAGAGAAAAATTAGAGTGCATAAAATTTGTCAAAAAAAAAAAGAGTTCTTATTAGTTGAAAGAATGTGTTCTTATTGTGGAGTTTGAGACCAACTCTTGTCCAGAATTTGTTGAGTTACACTTCTGTGACAGGATGTTGTATACTGGAGGGGACGAGTCAAAGAGATTACTGCTGGACCGGCGAAAACGGTTTGCTACAGTGGGCTTGAATCTCCTTAAAAAGAGCGACATATCCGCCCTTCAGCCTGAAGATTTTGTTCTTCATTTTTATTTTTCAATTGTAATATTATTGCAATTTCACCAATACTTTAAGAGGCACAATACAAGCCAATGGTCTATTTTAACACAAATTTTTATTAAATCGAATAATAGTTATATTAAAATAAATATTATATAGACCATAGTTATTTTTGGTTAATAATAGGTACTCTTAACAATTGTTTCATGGCTCGGAGGGAAAATGAAGGGATTCCATATTTATGATTTAAGGCGCATTGGAGGGAATTATAGTGAGAATAAGATTATGATATCTCTATTATTAATCAAAAATTTCATTGAAAGCGGAAAAAATTATGATAGGACGTTTCAGTTTCTTAATGAATCTATCCAACGTGTATTCAATAAATTAATCAAGTCAACGACTAATACGGAAGGATTTGAAAAAAAAATGACTCTACTTATTCTCATTCAATGATAGTAAGTCTTTGTCAATTAATAATTTATAATTCAAATCACTTTTTTTAGAAATTGATTAATTAAGTACGATGATATTGTAGGGCAAACAAAGGTTCGCAATATTTGTTTACGTTCAAACTGGTAGTTTGGGTGAATATGTAATTTCCTTTTGCACGTTTCCGTACATTTATTGTCATGTCAATATTTTACAAAATAAATATGACTTAAATTGTCTAACCAACACATTTAATTCATTTCCATGTTTTTGGATGATGACTGTTGACTGTAGAGAATATCTTAGATATTACCTAAACTTTTATTTTGGTAATATATACTATATAATAATAAATAAAAGAAAAGTCTAACCATACAAGACAAGGCAGAATTACATAGAAGAGTAACCTATTTACTCAAAAAATTTATTTAAATTATGTCATGCTTTGTAAATTGGAAGAGTAATATACTAAGTTTCTTGTTTTAGCAATATATACAAACTGTTTTAATTATGACTAGTTTAGTGTTTATACGTATGTGTCGTGTTAATTTAAAAATTATATATAAATAGTACTATGAATTAATTCATAATATGAATGGGTAATTTACTACTAGTCTATATCTATACTATAATAAAAGTGTGAAGACCTTTATAAATGTTGTTTGAACTTTTTGCTTTCGTTAAAAGACTTTGCTTTAGACAAAATCATTTTTTCTCTAATTTTTTTCTAAATAGTATTAGAAATTCATGATTCTTAGTAAACTTTAACTATTTCATAAATTTATTCTTAAATGCTATAAAATATGGAGTATATTCATATAAATAAAGTTAAATAAATACTATGAATTTGATGCAATAGTTTAATCTATTATGAACGGACAAAGATGAGAAAATCAATTAATTATTTATAATGTAGATACATTAATAGTTTATACATGCATAAAGTAATAATTTGGAGTTGAATAAACAGGAATTAAATTACATATTTTTATTAACAAAATATTTAAATTATTAAATATTAGAAACATAATAATATTTTTTTTCTTTTTCCTTCATAGTCTAGGCAATTGAGAGTGAATTTTGAATATAAAGAAATTATAATCCAAAAATAAATCTTAAAACTAAATAAATAAAAAATATAACAATAAATTTTAAAAAATAGTAAAAAAAAATAATTTTATAGTATTTTAATGAATGACAAAAAATTCAAATAATATTTCTAAAGATCGTCACATTTTAATATAATATGGATCGATAGATAGATTATTTTGAATAATCACGTGTTTGCACATGCTATAATTTAATTCTTTTTTATCAAGTAATTAATGAATGTGGCAAATAATATATATATAAAAAAAAAAAGTTAAAGCATAATTTCAAATGTGTAATTAATAATTTCATCATAAGTGAAATATTAGATGTGTTTTTATGGTTTAATGGCAAACGGAAAACGGAGAAACTTTTTTTTAACATGGCCTTAATCTTATCCTGGATTGATGATAGTTGTCTAATTTGTCTCTCTTAGCATTTAATTTACATTAAATCTGCAACAAATTAAATAACACCATGTAGTTATTTCTTTCTCATTCAACTTTGATTTTTTCTTTTTGTTATATAATCAACCATTAGAAAGATAAGTAAACAAGTAAACAAGATTAGTAATCTTTCTGGATTTACCCTTATTAATTATTATCATTGTTACTAATTTTCCTTCCAACTTATACCAACACTAAAAAAACACTCAAATTAGGTAGGAACTTTATCATAATCCCTTATTAAAATGCTAACAAATTTTCCATAATCCATTGCTAAATAAATTAACGATAAATTTCATCATATAACTATAAAATTTGTTCATCACCTATTCCTTTTTTTAATAATTATATTTATGTCTATTAGGATTGCAATTATAAGCCTCACAATCATAAAATTCAACTATCTCGAACAATTATTTACTTTTTTATTACTTTACAGTTGAAATATTGATATACTATATTCAAAATTTACGTAAAATATATTATTAATCATTTACAAATATAATTTAACATATTTATTATTTTAAATTTTCAGTATTCTTTTAATACCCTTCCAAAATAACTATTTACCATTTACAAAAAATGTAAACTTTAAGTGTTGATGTTGGGACTCAACTTATTTTACCCTAGCTTAACAAGAAGATCCTAAAATAATCTCACCCACAAATTATGGAATTACTAATTCTAGAACTTATCCAAACGGCGTCGTGGCTTGTTCCGTGCCTTAGGAAGGATTATCCCGTAACTTTTTCAACGCTTAATTTATTATTCTCCGTCCATTTCAGGTGTCATCCTTTGTTTTACTTATATTTTTTAAAATATCATACATTACAGTTAAAATAATTTAATTTTTTATCTATTAATTAATTTATAATCATAAAATTTGCTTCCTTTATTTTTTTATAATTGACATTACATTTTATTTTAGCTGGTATTTTGTGGCTATTATTCTTTTTTCTTATTTGGATGGATACATTGGAGTTGAACATCTTTCAAACATAACTTTTATATTTCATAGTAGTAGTAAGATTTGTATACGCTCTATAATTTATAATCCTACTTTGTGAGATTTGATTGAGTATGTTATTCCTACTGCTGTTGTATTTTTATAATCATAGAAAAATTTAAAAATTATATTAAATTATAAATTTTAAATTTTTTATATAGCTATCAAGTTGAATGATAATATATAAATGGTTTTTTGTCAAATAATTATTTAAAAATTATTTTAAAAATAAATTTAATTTTTTTAAATATCATATTAAATCAAATAGTGTCACACAAAACGTAAGGAAAGGAGTATTAATTCTTCGTTTCATACCGAGGAAGAGGGTTTTAGTGTATGTGGAAATTTAGGTTGATTTCAGGGGTAATTACGGAATAAAAAATTGTATATATAGGCATTGAGTGCAGAAACGTTTGGTTTCGCAGTCGAAAAAAAGATCCGAGCAGAGGTTTCCGTTATCCGTTCTCTTTCACTCACCGTTGGTTTTCTCTCTCCATATCTAAATCACCCAATTGCTTTCTCTCTCTAAATTCTTGAGCTATTCATCTCATCAATTTTAGGGTTTTTGATCCACCGGGCATTTGACTCACCAACAATGGCTTCCGATTCAATCCCTAACGTTTCGATCCCAATTGCCAAGAAAAAGAGGGTAATCTTTTTCCATTTCAAGCTTTTATGTATTTATTTGTGTTTTGAATAGTATTTTTTTTAATGAAACTGTATTGGTAGTTTCCGTTGTGATTGAGTTGTATTTCTGTGATTTGTTCTATGAATTCAGGCAAATCGGTCGGCAAAGTTGAAGCAGTGCAAGCTTGATGCTCGACGCGAGCAGTGGCTTTCACAAGGTAACATAAGAACTGTTTTTCTTTCTCTTCCTCAAAATGATTTTGCATGTAATCTCTTATGTGTCTTTTCGTGAAATTTTGCCCACTTTTTTTAATTTTGTGCTTTCTTTAATTTCTTGTTGCGTCTCTGAGTATTTGTTATTATTCATTTAATTTCTTATGTCTATATATCTTAAATCTTGGCGATTGGGGTTTTGTTTAGTGAAGAACAAAGGTTTGGTTAAGGAGGAACCAAACACTGGAGGAACTCATGGTCCAGCAAAGAATGTTATGAATGAGAGGGAACGATTGATTGAGAAGTTACAGATAAAGCCAAGACGTGAAGAGGACAATGAAGGATCTTTAAATCACTACAGTGATTTTGATTCACCTACAAGCCACACCAGCAGTGTTTTGGGAGGAAATGATTCTGGGACTAATTTCACAGGGAGCAGTAGCGGCAGTAGTAGTAGCAGTAGCAGTGGTGGATGTTGTTCAGGGAGTGTTAGTGAGGAAGATGAAGAAGCAGAGGATGATTGCTTGGATGATTGGGAGGCTGTTGCTGATGCTCTAGCTGCGGCCAATAAAAAACAGGAGCAGCAAAATCCCAGCTTGGATTCACATTTTGAGAGGAATGAGAATATGTCACATATGAGTTCTAGGCAAGAGGCTTCTGAAAGGAAGGGTTCAGAGATTGCTAGATCGAAGCAGCAGTGTAATGACAGAGGAATGACACCTAGACCTCCTCTCAGTTGCCGGGCATGGAGGCCCGATGATACATTCCGTCCATCAGGTCTGCCAAATTTATCGAAGCAGTATAGTTTCCCTATGAATTCTGAGCGGCATTGTAGGAGGGACTCTGTATGGGGATGCAAGACCTTATCCACGCCCACATTGTGTCCTATATGCTGTGAAGATTTGGATTATACAGACACGAGTTTTCTCCCTTGTTCGTGCGGATTCAGGCTTTGCCTCTTTTGTCACAAGAAGATTCTGGAGGAAGATGGGCGTTGCCCAGGGTGCAGGAAGCAGTATAACCAGGACGTATTTGAGCGAGAAGCAACCATTGATGGAGGCAGACTGACGATTCGATTGGCTCGTTCCTGTAGCATGATATCAAGGTCCTAGGAAGATTCTTGTTTACATGGATGTGTATGTTGGGTCCTTTTCTGTCTCTGCATGACATGTGAGTGTTCTAGTTCTTAGCAGACTGTGAGTCAAGATTATCCATACTATAGATGTTGGTATAGAATGTGATTTTGAAAGCACAGGGGAATGTTCTGGTTTCTTTTATGATTTTTTGCATTATAGATGTGGTGCTTGTGCTGATGTTAGAACACTCATTATGTGAATAAATAAGGTGGTATTGAAGCTAAATGTATTGTGCTTGTAATTTATCACCCTTCTATCTGATTATTATTATTATTATTAATATTTATACGTAATGAAATAGCAATTTGAAATTACCAAGGTTCTTCAGAAATGCTTAACCTTTTGGTGGATAAAGAATGAAGAGAGTATTTTGCCTCTAGTATTCCGAACCTTACCTGTGCTCTAGAGTAGAAATGCTTGAATGTTTGAGAATTACAAATATGTAAATGTTTACCATCAATTAAATAACAAAAGTGGATGAATATATTTACCATAAGGATATCAGCCATTCTTAGCAAAAATCCAATGTGTCGCGCTTATTATTAATCAAGAAAAGCATAATAAATAAACTGAGAGAAATGTAGAGAGAGGTTATTGGCTTCTTTGCATTGTAATTTGTCATGGCAACTACCCACTAAAATGTCAATCTTGAACTAAGGATAGGTGGGAGAGAAGTATTTTTGTCTTTTTTTCTTTTTTGCTTTTTTTTTTTGGTGCTTTTGCTCGCTTTATTTCGGAACTTGCTTTCTCTAAAGCAGTTGAAGCCCTTAGTTTCAGACTTTAAACTGTTCTTCACCAAAAAAAAAGTTTCAGACTTTTAACTGTATACCGCTCTTCTTATTCCCTAATCAAATAAATTTAGTACTTCCTTAATATTGTTTACATTTGTATTTATATTTTTTATGAAATTAAGATTTGCAATTATATCCCAGTGTGTACACATTTCAATGGAGAGGAAATGAAATTCTTAATTTGATTTATTTTATGTCAAGAGTCTCAGCAATGCATTGTACAGGTGTAAGGAGAATGTTGTAGGGCTTTACTGAAATATTGCATATCCTTCTCTTAAGATTTCTTTTGGCAGCATAGTTAATTTTTTGGTCAATGGCGCAGTGCTGGATGGATGTGAAACTTTCTGGAGTCAAACGGGGATAATTAGGCTTTCAAATGTGTATCTGTAGATTGCTGACTTAGACTGTCTGGACTCTGTAGATTGCTGCTGATTTTTATTTGTCTGTGAACTTTGAATTAGATCTAAAAGCCCTTTAATGTAACTAACCACATAACAAGCAGCATGTCTTATATCTCTTATTATATTGCTTCCAAAAATTGCCTCATCCATATAAAATAAAGGTGTATCAGTTGAAGGTATCTAGGATGCCAGTATGGAGCTATTAGCAATCATCAGAATGATGTTCAATATCATCTAATGAGAAGTTTGCAATGCTTGGCATCTATACATGTAACTAAAACCACCTCTTCCGCTACTATAAAGGAACAGGAGAGTGATATGAAGCAGCAGAAAACTTCTAGTACTACTAATTAGTGGAATGCTGTGTGTATTTTGGAGGTATATAGTATTAGAGATTCTTTTTACCCCTCCCATCCAGTGAATATGAATAAACGATGAGAAACAAACTGGCATTTGCTAATGAGGCTCTTGAGCAGGTCTATTGTCTTCAGTAGTCTTCTCTTCACCTTTTTTGAAGTGACATCCAAACTTATCCTTGGCATATTTTGGGGCTTTCCATTCTGTAACTATGGTTGATAATCTTTCGTCTGAAATCGTGTCAGTTTAGGTTCTCTTGGGAAATTCGAGACTTCTTTTGTACTTTTGGGAGAAATCTTGTAAGTTGAGGTTCATTAAGTGGAGTGATATTACTTATTCATTGATCATTTTATAAGTGTCCAGTTCTAATGTTGCGAAACTCTTCGTCTTCCTCATTTGGTGTCCATTTGGCTGTCTTGACGGCTCTATAGTGATATTGCATATTCAATTTTTACAAGGGTAGTGGGCTTCCATAGCATGATGTCTCTTTTCCATCTGCTTCTAAACTTGGCCATTACAAGTCAAGTAGAAGGGTTCTAATCATTAAATCAATGGGTGCTGTTCTTGCCATAAGATCATTTAAGGATTGGGTAAAGCTAAATGACACCTGATGATGACGTATTTTTGGTCAAATTTGTCTTTCTAGTTATGTGAGATTGTTGGAAGGAAGATTTGAAGTAATAAAGTCAATCTGTCTAGTCAAATTTGTTTTATATTATGAAAGATTCATTTGGCATCCTCATCTGGAAAAGAAAGATTCATTTAACAAGTCAGCCTATAGCTAGACTTTATTTAGTTTCCTTGGACATAGGACGACAATATTTATGCTACTTTAAACATTTTTCCAAGGATTTGGAAATGTTTACTGCGTCTGGATTTCATTGAACTTTCTTGATGTGCACTGATTTGTATTTTCTGAGTCTCAATCTTATTTATTTGACTTCGTGCTAAATACTAATTGGTACTGTGAGGAATATTTTTGAGTGTGTAGTTTTGTGTCCATTGGAAGTATGAGTTATAACTAAAGTTGTATTAAATATTCTGTCTTTTAATCTGGAGGATCTTCTTTTTGGTATTAACAGTGTTTTCTCTCCTAGAAAGTAGTCTAACCTCTCATGCCACTTTTTGTTTATCCATGTCTTGGATGAAAATTTATCAAAGAAATATATGTTTGATATTATCCTCAT
The DNA here is from genome assembly GCA_011800125.2 of Solanum clarkiae. Classification (NCBI taxonomy): domain Eukaryota; kingdom Viridiplantae; phylum Streptophyta; class Magnoliopsida; order Solanales; family Solanaceae; genus Solanum; species Solanum clarkiae. The sequence goes on from JAABOM020000075.1 coordinate 25,255,918, forward strand.
TTAGGACTATTTTTTCCAAGTTTTTGCTATTCATTCATGGAGGAAGGTGGAGATGTAACAACTACTACCTATTTAGCTTTGAGTGGTGTTTTCCTTCAAAGACGACGACAGGAAGCTTATCAATAAATCAATCAACTGCATCTTAATATCAAAATAATTGGGTCGGTTATATGAATTACTTACATTCATTCCTCTGGTTGGCTTATTTTGTTTCATACTAAAAAATATGTCTCCAAACACGAACTAGAGGTATTAAATCTTGAGGTTCTCTACTCTTTTACTTAATCCTTAAAACATACAGCTTATGGCAAATCTCCATCAGCACCAGATTCAATGTAAGTGTGACAACATAATGACGTCTTATTTCAACTGGTTGATTTTGCGTATATATATGATATTTGCAATTGTTGTGTTCTGCTGTTAGTTTAGTTTGCATATTTATTACTTATAAGAGATAGAGATGCCTTGAAACGTTACATTTTTTTACCTATGGTCGTTTACTATTTTGCTTTCTGTTATTTTATTCTTTTCTGATGTGTATGGAGCTTCAAAAGGGCTCAGTCAAACCATGTTACCCTCTGCCATCTGTTGGACGTGATCATTCATCTTAACATTCACATTTTTACCTATTGTCGTTTACTCCCATAGTTGATCTCACAACTGTTTAGCCTGTCATTTACCTCATATTGTATTTCCTTATTGCTTAACATCTTTTTAACACTTTGGATCTACCATCCAAAGAAATAGGGACATTGATGATGATGCCACTCATCATATAGGTGCAGGGTATATGAAACGGAGGCTCACATTTGGAGTCTTGTGTGATAAAAAAGTTTCACCAAAACTTAAAGGCAAGTTCTATAGAATGATGGTTAGGCCGGCAATGTTGAATGGATTGAGTTTTGGCCAGTCAAGAACTCCCATATTTAGAGAAAGTGTCGGAGATGAGAATATTGAGGGAGATGCGTGGGCATACTAAGAGGGACAAAACTAGGAATAAAGATATGCGTGATGAGGTAGGACAAGATGCGGCATTCGAGACCAAGATGGTTTGGACGTGCAGGAGATGTACGATTAACCCAGTGTGGAGATACGAGAGGTTGGCTATGGATGGTTTCAGGAGAGGTAAAGGTAGGTCGAAGAAATATTGGAGCGAGGGATTAGACATGACATGACGCAACTTTAACTTAGTGAGAAAATGATCTTAGATAGTAGGTCTTTTTTTTAATGAAGAAAATCGTGGAGTAAACATACTAATATTGATCGTGGTGGTTCCTATCTAATATTAATCTTATATAGGAGGTTATAGAGGATACATATTAGGATAGAAGGGAGGTTAGTTGACCGTTGTCGCATTATTTTCTCTATACTATTTGTAGTATTACTCTTGTAGTGTCTTTATCCTTTGGGTTTGATCACTATTTGTGAGTTTTTGCACTTTTATTACCATTGTAGCTTGTTATGACTATTATAGATGATGATTTGTCTTCTTGTTTGTTGTATTTTGTCATGACTGTTTTCATTTACATTATTTCTCTGTATCCTACTTTTGACTGTTTCTTCTTCTTCTTCTTTAGTCAAGGGTCTATTGGAAACCACCTCTCTGCCTCTAAGGTAGTGGTAAGGTCAGCATATATTCTACCTTCCCTAAGCCCTACTTTGTGAAAATTTTATTGGGGTGGTGGTGGTTGTTATTGTTTAATTTAGCCATGCTATTTTTATTCGATGTATTACATCTTTATTTATTATTCCCTTTTATGCAAAATTGGATCTAGATGTCTGAATGTTATATCTCATAAATCTAAAGATTCTTTAAGTGTAACAGATCCATGTAATTGCCAAATCTAGCCTGAAAAAATAATTCCAGTTCATTTTTTAATATTAGCCCTTAGACTTGCTATAACAAGCTGCTTGTGCTTTTGTTTTCCATAAAACCATTTTCTCTTCGTCTATGAAAAATTGAAGTTTTTATCTTCTCTTTTTGTGTAAGTGATATTGATTTGGGACGACTTTAAATGGAAGAAATGGTCTCTGAGGCTTCATATAGCTGAATCCAACATGATTGCAATTGAGGCATAGTAGTTGCTCGTATGAATAACTTTCTGCCAGAGATGAGTCATTCTAGTTTACCTTTTTTGGCATGCTATCAGAATTTTTTTAATACTTTTTTCTTTTGGGAAAAAATCACTCTATAAATCATTTTCTCTATGTCACTCTTGATTTTGTAACTTGCAGAGTGAAGAATCATTCTGAACATCGTAGAAGTTATTGTGAGTAAAAAGGTCATCCTTGGACCTGCCCTTGAGGAAACCTGAGTTTCTTTTTTGAATCTGTTACCCTTTTTCCTATGTGTCCATATCCTATCTCTGATTGTGTTTTAAGTCTGTTAACTGCCTCACCGTGCGGTTATTCCTTGAGAACTGTCTATTTATTCAGCCATAGGCTTGTGGAGCTTTACCTGTAAATAATGATAAATATTTCATGGATTGCAAATTTACAGTTGCTACTTCTATCCTTCTGCCTAGAATAAATGTCTTCAGCACCAATATTTTTGAGCTGGATTAAAGATTCAAGAGAGTGGTGTAGTAAATGGTATTCAAGGTCTAACAGTAAAAATAAGATTCTTTTCTTTGAAAAATTTGTGTTAATAGAGTAGTGGATGGACTAAAAGCATTCTTTCTACCATTCCAAGAGACCCAAAAGTCAGCTGGACTATTTATATCCCCAACCCCCAAACTCTGTTAGCAAACTGACTACTTTTTGTGGTTAACTTAATGGACTGTAATTTCTTGAAACTGGCAGGTGAGTTTATTTTATTTGCATCTTCTCATCACATGCTGTGATGTTGCTTTTGTCCAACAGAACAGATAAAGGTCTTCTACTGAATTGTGAAATGTTCGGCGACTGTAGCTATTTGCAGACTCATCATGGGAGTCAACATATTTGTCTTAAATTCATTCTTGTCAGTTTGGTACTTCTGGTTGTGCTCAGAAGCTGGAAGCAGCGGTCAACAGTTGGGTAGCCCCTTATCTTTCTGGTCAAGGTTTTGATTAATTTGATCACTTTGTATTCCTGATTTTACTCCGTGATTGTGTTGTCATATTGTCGACTGTATTCCTGATTTCACTATAAGTCTGAGGTTACAATATTCATCATAGTACTTTATTCTTCAAAACGGTATACTCTTGGGGATTGTTTCGTCCACAGACAAGTTATTCAAATATTCTATACCGATATGTTATGTGATGAATAGCTTTGAAGAGATTGCAGTACCAAAATCAGGAATTAACTTATTGCTAATACATGTATTTTTATTCCATGTGTTGTATAAAATGATCTACAAGTTATCCATAGATCTCTAGGCATCTAGAAAATGTGTGAACACTTCTTCCTCTGTACGTCATCCCCGTAGTTGGCAATTTCTGTTATCTAGTTCGTTAATGGAGTTACTGGTCGAGAGCTGGCTCTTGTCCTTTTAGCTGTAGCATAAGTTACGTCATCCCCGTAGTTGGCAATTTCTGTTATCTAGTTCGTTAATGGAGTTACTGGTTGAGAGCTGGCTCTTGTCCTTTTAGCTGTAGCATAAGTTATGTTAAATTTAGGTTGTCTGTAGCTGTAGCATAAGTTAGATCTACTCTCATCTGTGTGTTGCTGTGTTCTTTTGCTAGTTTATCTTCAGTTTCCGGAGCAGCTACCATCAGTATTTTAGTGTTACGTTCGATGGATGGAATCGGAGATTATTATTGTAACCGTTAGATGTCTCCTCTTGCTGTTGCTATTATTTGCATGGTTTTTGACTGTTTTGGGTTTGTTACATATGCAGTAACCTCTTATATACTAACATCTGTATGTTTTTTTATGGTCAATGTTTTCAATTTTTAGACATCTATACCTTTGTTGGCATTGTGGTTTTTTTTTTTTCTTTTGGTTGATTTCATAGTATTGGCGAAATGCCATAATATGTACATCCATGCAAACTTGTATATTTATACCAGAAATGTGAGCTTGCAAGATGTCTCGTGAGACCTTTTAACAATTCGTAGTCATTTCTGGGCTTCATTCTTATAATATTTAACCATTTTGGATATTTAGATGTCTCGTCAGAGGCAAATGCAACATTCCAATAATATATTGATCTATGATAAACAAAAATGACATTTAAAATTGAAATGGATGAACAAAGTAGGTTTTTCCTTTAAAATGGTATTCATGTGTAAAAACAAGCCAAGCTCTATTTTTGTGATTTTAGAAAAGTAGTGGAGGCAAGAATACTAGGCAATTGCTTCCGTATGTCCAAACCTAGGTGGACAGAGTTGCTCAATATTTGTGTTGGTGAGTGGTAGCAGGTACTTTGTGGGTTGGAATAGGATATTACTGTGATAATTTAAATACGAATAATGTAAAGATTAGTACTTTTGACAATCTACTGTACTAAAAGTGAAGTTACAAGAGTGATGAAGTTTCATCAGAACTCGCTCTCAGATTCGCTACTTACTATTTCTGGTGTGAAGTATGTTCTCAAGTTATGGAACCTCACAGGAGTTATTGGTGTTGATGATCGGGGTGGTGATACCTCTACATTCACCGCATTCTTCTTCTGTACTTCCTTTGTGATATCAGAACACACCTTGTCAACCATGTCGAGAAAGTCTTTTACAATTGCAAACAATTGAAGTGACTGTGTGCCTTTGTCCTTAGAAGATCCTGCTTGGTAATACTCTGTCGTTCTCTTCACAAGTTCCATTACTCTTGTTTGTTCTTCTCTGATCACCTTGAGCTCCTCTTCACATTCCTCTAGAAATCCTCTAGTCTCTTTTACAAATTGATCCATTTCAGCATTTCCACAACACGTTATGAGCTGCCGAACGTCATTTACCCGTGTTGTAAGGGTGGAACATGTATTGATGAAACTATCGTAGTCTATGGTAGCTGCTTTCTTTACATTAGAGAATTCGGAACTTATTCCTTGCAATATTGGTAAACCTAGTGTTTGGTGCTCCGTATCTTTCTCTACTTTTTCCTTCTTTCTATCAGAATCGTCGTTGTGACCTTTGTTGATAAGGCAACGTTTACCTTCAGAACGGATGACTTGTTCGACTACAAAATGAAGCAGAGTAGTCTTTCCGTCATTGCTTTTCACATATGAAAGTTTTTGTAAAGCACTAAGGTTGAATCCCTGAGCGTTTCCTCTAGCAGTTCCTGCATTCATCCGATTTCCAGCCTTAAGAATCGCTTCCAGAAGTCTTAAGAAAATTCTACTTGCTCTCAACTCCTTACAGCCCAGCTCAATTGTTTGCAGATTTTCCTTGAGGTTAAGAATTTCTGGGTCATAGCTTGATCTGAAAAGCATCGCGTTAAAACGTTTAAATGCTGAAGGAACAGCTTTCAGCATTTGGTAGAGGAAAGACTCCGCATCAGCAAGTTTTCTTGTGTTACCATCAACTTGAAGGATTTTTAACGTTTCTTCTTCAGTTGGGCAAATCCTTGTTAATTTTTCGAGTGTATCAACACTGAGTCCGTGGCCCTGTATCAGGGCATCATGGATTTCTTTGCGAGTGACTGAAAGAGACCTCAGCACAATTGCTGTGTTCTGTGACTTCTTAGGATCGAGAATAAACATTTGAGTTGGTCGAGCCAACTTAGAAGTACCTGAGCTGGTTGTCGCGCCATTTCCTTCACGGGTTCTCTTGGAAGTGACATTGTATCCAAACAGAACTTCCATAAGGTCATCTTCAAATCTGAAATGTGCATATAAATGCAATTTATTAGTTGGACTCAAAATAGGCAGTAACAACTGCACTAAGGGGATGCAATTTTACATGCCAAGTTGCGCTTACCGGAAAGATCCATTGTTGATTTCATCCCACACCATAGAATGATCAGCATTAGCAACGACTTTATCCCAGTGCAATGGCCTTAATTTGACTTGAATTTCACCTTTTTCTTTTGCCTTCTCTTCAGTTTGAGCTTCTGCTTTATCTCGCCTGCTCCCTTTCCCTCTCGGTGTAATAGGTGGTTTCATTGATGAACTTAAACCACCCCCCTTTGGTGGGGGTGGTGGAGATGGTTTTATCTTTCCTGCATTAGGTGGTGTTGGTGCTTTGGCAATCCTCTTCATTGGAAGGGGAGGCGGAGGAGGTGGTGGAGCTGGTGGAAGAGGAGGTGGTGGAGCTGGTGGAGGCATCAGTGGCTGAGGTGGATTTTGACTCGAGACAGCTGCCACTTGAGACGATGTTTCTGGCTGAGGCGGAATGATTTCCTTCTGTTGAAACTCTAATAAGGTTGATGGCTGTTGTGAAGAAGATCTCCTTGCTGCAGCAAGTGAGTTAATTGTTTGGTTTGATGCGGTCACTGCCTCTGTTTTCTCATAGCTGCCTACATTGCTACAGCTTTGCAGTAAAGGCATTTCTTGAATGTGATCACTTGTAACTGATGGCTCTCGTCCGCTATCAATCCTCTTCTCTTCCTCATCATCCATATGATTCACCCAAATCTTAGAAAAACAGCTTCCTATTTGTCTACCTTCAAATCTTCTCAAATATATAACATCGAGTCCGTTTTCATCAACTATGAGTCCTTTTAAAGCCCCAGTTTGCTGGAATTCTTGATGAGGCACTTCTCTACGAAAACTTGAATTCAGCTTGTTTTTCTTCCATCGACGAATTACATAGTATCTGTAGAAGAAACAAAAGAGTATGCCAACAACCATCAAGGTGGTTAGCACTGTAGCTATAACAGCCTTCAGAACTACCTGATTCTGAGATGAATTTGTTGGAGGTGGCCCTGGCGCATTCATTTCAGCCAAAAAGTGAGTAGGTAAAACTAATCAGTGAAAGAACTGGAATATATAAGATCAATCAAGGTGCTGTTGCAGAGTTTGACAGAGGGAAAAAGTAGAAAAGAACTGTTGACATGAATTCTTGGTGGCACCATTGTTTGATCAAAGTGAAGGGGTAAGACTTTGTTTTTGTTTGTATTTTACAATGACATATTCAATTTTTATGATCTTTGGCTGGTTGACAGTTTCAAGGTAGGTTGTAGCTATTAGTTGGCTGTCTTTAAATCTTGCAAGTAATTTCTACAAAGTCCCTTGGTAGAAATGACTTTATTATTGTTGTAAGGACGTAGAGGTGTCAAATAGGCTAAACTAATAAATGGACGGGAGAAACTTACGTAGATATATTAGAGTAAGAAAATATTTACCGTTTATACGAATAACAATTTATTTTCGTTAACAACAACATCCCTAAAGCAATCCCACAAGTGGGGGCTGGAGAGTGTAGAATGTACGCAGATTTTGATCATTACCTCATAGAGATAGAGTGACTATTTTCGAAAAATTCATTTTTGTCGAACACTTGTAATAGATTTATAAGATAGTTTTAATTCATATTACGGAGAATTATTTATGGAACATATACAAGTTTCATTGATAGATAATATATTTATCACAGATTTTAATACATTTATACTACATTGTGTCAATGTTTTACCAAAGAAGCACAATATATTTTAAAACACTTCTAATACATTTATATTGCATGCATAATTCACTTTGAATACAAAGATTTATCATAGTATTGTTTGCTATAAATAGTAATAAATAAAGATTATTGTTGATATCGGAAATTATTTATTAAAAAGTAATCATCTAAATAATTTTTCTAAATTGCTCGTCCCAAAATTACTTTGGGTGAAATGCAAGTAGTTGAAATGGGATGGATTGAGTCAAAATATAGTAAATAATGTGCCATGGCTCAATCCGCTCAATTCTTATCAAATTTTAGTTTCTTTGTTTGCTCATATGATTTGATTAATTCCTAATAAAATATTTTTTTTATTGTAACATTATATAACATATCAAATAAAAAAATAGTATTTTTAAAAACATTTCGACAAGGTTTCTTATAAATCAATTTGGGTTATATATCAAATTAACATTCATATAAATTAAACTGGATTTGATCAAAATAGATTGGATCAATAAATGAGCGAGTTAAATTTAGGCTAATTGACGGAGTCTAAAAATTAAGAAAGCCTAGAAGGTTTAGTGGAACTGTGTAAGTTTTGGCAACTTCCAAAACTTTGTATTTTGTATTTGTAGTCTGAGGGTTGGTATAAGAAAAGTTTTACTCAGTCCTCTACTCTTTTATTGTAAAGGATGACATCTGTGTCTTGTGTGGTTACTTATTTATAGACTATATTTTCAACAAACAAATTGTTGATGATGACGATGATGATGTTATTTTTATAGAAAACTGCCGTTTTCTTCTTATGTTTATCCAATTAGTTGTCATCATTGTAGTATTTTGACATCAAATTAAGAACGTTTTATCGAAGTGAAGCCATGTAATTAATTGTCAGCAGACAGTGACAAGTGACAACAATGTTTTCGACCTTTTTTATATGTAAATTAAGTTTATTTTATTCAGAAAAAATGTTGTAAATGTAGGGCTCTTACAATCTGCAAATCTGCAGGAAGAAGAAGAAGATGAAGATAGAAGAACAAAGTTCTTCTTTTTGGAGTGAAGTTAGAGAGAAGGGAGAGAATAATTTTAAGAGAGAGAGAGAGTGTATTTTTTCCATGATAAACTCCAAAAATTAATTGAGTAACCTCCACGGCAACAGGGTATATATATTAATGATATTTGAGTATTTATAATTACACAGAATATAAGCGTACTTGGAGAATAAACAGTAGCACCTAAATATATTATCAGACTCCACTACCTAATAATTCTTCCACTTGGAGACTGATCCACTCGACCTCCAAAAAAAACAATATATGTATTCAAAAAAAATGGTTCCTCTATCATCAATATTTATACCCCATCGCATCATTTTCTTCTGTGCAAACTACAGAAGACCAACTGAGGCTTAGCACAACCTCAGTTTTTCAACACCAACACACTTGGTCAATATGTCTGCTGGATTCTTTGCAACACACTCCCGCCCTCCACACACACACACCCCACCGACAATCTCACCACGGAGGTTGAATCGCGACAACTGTTAAATATGTTATCAGACTCCACTACCTAACAGTAAAGAAACAATAATTTCTAACCATTCTTTTTAGGTGTTTCATTAATTTGATGAAGATAGAACATGGTATTAAAGCGGCATGGCTAGGACGTGTTACCAGACACTGTCAATTTCAAAATTTTGGACCATTCCCAAATGACCTAAATATTCCTCCAGCATTGCAGATGAAAAAGGTAATACATTACAGTTCATTAAATACTGAATTTAGTATTAAGACTCCTTCTGTTTTCATTTTTTTAGTCGGTTAAACAAAGACATATAAGTCTATGCCTCTTTCAAATAAATTATTTACATTCATATATTCTTTTATATTTATGTCTTCATTATTAATTACAATTAATATTACCCTAATTTATCTAATAGTAAAAGTCACATGTAGACGTCATGCTAATGTCAGCGCTCACACTATATAATACCAATAGTAATAGGGTACCAATATACCGATAGAGTATCATAGAGAATTAAACTCGATGTTATGATATCGATATAGTATCATATGCCGATAGAGTATTACAAAGAATATGTTTTATACTAATTTAGAGTTCAATAAATAAGTTTGTGACTTTAATAATTTTTTTTTTATTATTGTATTTCTTAAAGAAATAGTCCAAAACTATATGATACTGATATATCGATGGAGTATCACAAATAATAGATTTTCTACTAGTTTAAAGTTTAATAAATAAGCTTGTCATTTTAATAATTTTCTCTTAATTATTTATTTCTTAAAGAAAAGGTCAAAACTATATGATATCGATAAGGTATCATCATACCGATAGAGTATCATAAACTAATGATCTATGTAGTTTTCTTTAGAAAACTATCGCTGGACCCAGAGGATTAATTCATAACAGCCATACTAACGATTTGAAAAAAATTTTAAACTCCAAATCAAGTTAAAATAGGATAAATAAATTGAAATACAAAAAGTATATTTTTCAAAATATTGCAGATCAGTTTCAAGAATCCATAGTAAACAGGCTAAGATTTCCAGTTCAAGTAAAACTTAACGGATATAATTTCAATCTTTTAATGGAAGAAGTTTTAAAATTTTCCTAACATATTGAAAATGACTGAGACTTAGATTTACCTTTCTTTCACCCACTTATTAGATCCAAATTGCTCTCAACATTAATTAACACGTTTAAAAATGTCTTTTCTTAACCTGTTATATCCCAATGTCCCTTTAATAAAATTATGAGATGCCATATATAAAATTTTAATGAAATTTAGTGGTCCACATACATATTAGACCGATCCATAAATAATTCCACCTATCAGCTACATTTCTAATAATTTATTATCATTTTTAAAAAAAATGAAGAATTTCAATTAAACCTTGAGTTGGACTATTAGAGCCTATTTGCATTAATTTTGAATCGAAATAGTTTCAAAGAGAAAAGACATTGTTGTTTTTTGAACAAGTTCAATTACAAAATATGACACATTAAATGAATCGAGGACGAATAAATTATTTTTAGTTGTTTATGGTTAATTCGGAAGGGTTGGATTATTAAGATTGGAGTCACGTGTTCTAATTAATCAATTTCACCTATTTAGGTAAATTCACACGTATCCCATCAAAAGGATGGAAATCATTTTCAAAAATTAACGTTAAAAGTAATGAGATTCAACAGATGAAAAAAAATATTTTGAATTCTTAAATTAACGTTAAGAATAATTTGGGTCCCTAGATAGACAAGAACAAATTTAAATCACTTACAATCATTTTTCACATCTCAGATGTTCTCTTCCTCCGATAGTCATGGCTCAAACTATTTAATAAAACTTTTGTTCAATTAAAGTTAATAATTCTTAAAATTCAGAATAGAAAAAAGAAAAGAGAGAGAGAGAGAAATACTTCTTATTAATTGGTAATAATTGTGTATTAATTTTTTCAAAATTAAAATTAATAATTGTATTGTATTATCAAACAAAGTGTTAATAACCCATAGGTGATAGGACCACACTTTTTGAAAAAAATTTACCAATAATTTTAGGCCAGTAGGTGTGTAGCTTATTGTTCTGATTATTAAATTTTTTTTCTTCCCCCTTATTTAAATATTTGAACCATCGTTGGTCATATTATTTTTTATCGAGAAATCGAAGAAGCTATATAGGTTTTTCTTGTTACCTAAGTTTTTATAGTACCAATTTTTTCTACCATTAAGAATTTAATAGTAGATTGTAAAATGATGGCAAATTCACTATATTGGACTGTTAACTTTTAAAGTTGAGAAATGCAGTCAAGATTTAATAATCGATTGTAAAATTTTCCGCAACAATATATACATGAAAAAAAAAGTAATACTATATTAATTTGCATCAATGTATAAGAGTTAACATTTCAAGTTCAGAAATTCTCTCAAATTCTTTTGGGATATTAAAGTAAGAAAGAAAGGCAATATAATAGTATAAGCAAATGATTTGTCCAAGTACTAGAAATATTTAAGAAAAAAATTACTTAATCATACTTTTTTTTTATTTTCTTTATTTTTTCACGCCTCAAATCTCAATTATCTTCATTAGTTCTATTTTTGAATTTTAAATTTTTCTCTTTCCAATTAATCTATTTTTGAATTTCAAATCTTCTCTCTTTCCAATTGATGATTTCGAGCCATTCAAGGTAGATCTCTTTCCATCACTTAAGTTTTCAATATTTTTTTGCCTCTTTTTTTTACAGCTTATAAAATTGTAGATGCATGTGGATGAAAGTCGATCTTTCAATATTGAATTTACCTAATTAATCTAAAAAGATATTGTTACGCCGAAATTTGACCGGCTTTTGAAAATAATTATATTTTGAAAATAATTCGAAAATCGAGAATCAATTTAAACTCAATTGATTTGAATAAAATCAATCCTCGAGATTCGAAAAAGACTTGGCTTGGAG
>JAABOM020000075.1:25290968-25302893 GCA_011800125.2 Solanum clarkiae
ACTTCTGCTTATGGGTTTTGAACTGAGGGTTTTAGGAAACAGCCTCTCTACCTCTATGAGGTAGCGGTAAGGTCTGCATACAATCTACCCTCCCCAGACCCCACTTGTGGGATTTCACTGGGTTGTTGTTGTTGTTTTTTTTTTCTCAAGAGTTAAGTTAACTACACAAATATGTAATATCCTTTAATTATATATTATATGTATCAATCTCAAATAAAATGTTAGAATTTTAAGTCTAGGGATGAGTTTATAGCAAAATTATGGGTTACATGAACATGTCGTCCCTTTGTAAAACTATGTATTTCATGTATATATTTTCTAAAATTTGTATAATATTATATTCTGATACTCATGTTGTAAAGAAAAACTAATGAATTATTTAGTAGTTAGTTAGAGTTATGCGAATACTAATAACATAGGGAATAGTTATAGGTGATTCCACATATCATTTCATGTAAGTATTAGTGCATATGAGTCTAGGTGTTATTTTGTGTAGGTATTAGTTAATTTATTATATATGTATTAATTATTTTACGTTCAATTAAACATAAAATAATACACAAATTAGATCATAATTTATATATGTATTGATTATGCGAATTTTTAAATTGTTAATCAATCATTATATTAGTTTAATGATGAATAATTTATATGAAAATCAGAACATGAATAATTTATTTCTTATCTAGCTACCAAATCATTTTTGAATGATGCACTTAATCAAATGTTGAGTTATTGATATGGAGGGACTAGAGACCAATTCTCATTTTATTTTATTTTTTCAGCGATTCACTCATATTCTAGAAATTTTAATTTTTCTTATGTTTATGACTTATTTTTAAGCTCTTTCTTAGATATGATGATATTCTTAGTGTGCCTAGTTGATTCTTACTTGATTTTTGGGCTCACTCAGGCGATGACTGCTTTCTTTCTTGCTTTATGCTGAGAGTATATATATGCGGTCGTAGACTTGTAGTACATCTTCTTTATTATAAAGGTTTTCCTTTTCTTATTTTCTTTATGTCGGGAAGTAAGATAAGAAAAAACTCACATATGCGATAAAGATTTATACTTTAGTGTAGAAACTTATGTGTTTTCTCAATGATTTTTTTGATTGTTGCATTAATTTAGTCATTCCAATCGGGGCACTTGCTTTTGTTATGATATTATCCTCATTTGATTCGTAAATCAATCGGAACAAAATTTAAACAAATGCTTGATCTTTGAGGCTTTCTTTTCTTCCTCCATGTCTATATTTCCAAAGTATTTGAAAATGTTATAATCATCTAATAATAAAATATATCTACTTATATTAATAAATTTGAAAGGCTGTAAAATACAAACACTTGTTTGTAAGTTATAGTCTTTCAGCGTCATTGTCCGCAGAACAGAGAAATGTTGAATTTGCACCGAACCCTCATAGCACCGCTAAATCCCATTTCTCTCTATCTCCGCCACTTCGCCACTCTTCCTCCACCACTACCGCCATCACAACTACCACCGGACCCCGCCGCAATCTCCAACCTCATACTTCAATCCAGCCCAGAATCATTATCGGATACACTTCACACCCTCACGCAATGGACACCAGACCTCGTCGAAGCTGTACTAAAGCGTCTATGGAACCACGGCCCGAAAGCCCTCCAATTTTTCAACCTCCTCGATCACCACCGTTCATATACTCACTCTGCCACAGCCTTCGACCACGCTATTGACATCGCTGCTCGGATGCGCGATTACAAGATCATGTGGAAACTCGTGACCCGAATGCAATCTCGTCGGCTCGGCCCGAAACCGAAGACATTCGCTATCATCACTGAGAGGTACGTCTCCGCTGGGAAAGCTGATAAAGCTGTGAATGTTTTCCTGTCTATGCATAAACATGGTTGCCCTCAGGATTTGAATTCCTTCAATGCATTTCTCGACGTGCTTTGCAAATCAAAGCGGGCCGAGATGGCTCATAAGTTGTTCAAGATGTTTAGGAGCAGATTTAAAGCTGATACAATTAGTTATAATACACTTGCTAATGGGTTTTGTTTAATTAAGAGGACACCCAAAGCACAAGAAATTTTGAAAGAAATGGTGGAGAGAGGTTTGAATCCGACTATAACCACATATAATATAATGCTCAATGGGTTCTTTAGAGCAGGACAGACTAAGGAAGCTTGGGAATTCTTTTTGCAGATGAAGAAGAGGAAATGCGATATTGATGTTGTGACATACACTACTATGGTTCACGGGTTTGGTGTTGCGGGTGAGGTTGAGAAGGCTAAGAAGTTGTTCAATGAGATGGTAGGGACTGGTATACTTCCCTCTGTTGCAACTTATAATGCTCTGATACAAGTTATGTGTAAGAAAGATAGTGTGGAAAGTGCTATTTTATTGTTCAGTGAGATGTTGAGGAAAGGTTATTTGCCGAATGCCACAACTTATAATGCCGTTATCAGGGGATTGTGCCATGTCGGAGAAATGGACAATGCTATGGAGTATATGGATAAGATGAAAGAGGATGGGTGTGAACCAAATGTTCAGACTTGTAATGTTGTCATTCGATACTATTGTGATGAAGGGGAAATTGAGAAAGGCCTGAGGGTGTTTGAAAGGATGAGTACTGGGGATTGTTTACCTAATTTGGATACATACAATATCTTGATAAGTGCAATGTTTGTGAGGAAAAAATCAGATGATTTGTTAGTTGCTGGGAAATTATTGACAGAGATGGTCGACAGAGGATATCTTCCTCGGAAATTTACCTTCAATCGGGTCCTAAATGGTCTTTTGCTAACTGGTAATCAAGATTTTGCTAGGGAGATTTTGAGGTTGGTAAGCGAATCTGGCCGGTTTCCCTACCATTTTAAATTGTAAGCTCAACAGCATAGATATGACACCAAACTGAGTGCCCTTGTGAAGCCTAATGAAACCGTAAAGCTCAAAAGCTCAGATGGGTTTGTCACTTGCCGCAAAATTCAATTTTGCAGTGTGGTAAGATGTGGATAAGCATGATGAACGTTAGGAGTTTAAGATGAAAATAACTTAAAAAGCATGTCATTATCTCTATACAGCAGCTCATGAGCATGTCTGCCACTTATCGTGTATTTCAATCTTGGAGTGTGGTAAGGTGTAGATAAGTATGATGAATGTGAAGAATTTGAGATAAATGACTTGAAAAGCACGCAATGATCTTTATACAACAGCTCATGAGCGAAGAGACTTGGCTTTTAAAAGGAACTGTGTTGTTTAGCAGGGTGCTCTGACTGTGGCTCATGACTTGAAGAAGGTGCATGCAGCTAAAAGTGTTTCCATCTTCGCTTCTACTGGATAATTCTGTACTTCTTTGTTGCTGATATATAGGCCACAGAAAAAGGACAATGACATCTAGTTAAAACACATCCCTGTATACAGGTACTTCTTTCCCTCTATTTTGATAAGGGAAAATGGAGGTTAGAAAATAAAGTGGGGTTGTAAATTTACTGACTCACACCGAGTCAAATACCCTAAGCAACTCCGCTGCAAATCTAATTGAACCTTTGCTGGTTTAAGTTTCAGAATATGAGTTCGTAATTTCTAAGTTGCTGAACGACTTTGATGATGTTGTTCTCCACCCCCCACCCCCACCTCCCAAAAAGGGGGAAACTGTTCAATAAGCAATTTAATTCTGTGTCAAGTTTTATATGTGCTTTCTTCAACTACTTGATCCCAAAGAAACTAATTGCTGAACATGCTGGCATTCAAAGATAGAAATTCTTGTGTTCTTATTGATCATTAACTACCTTGCATCTATTCAGGTCCATAACTTTATAATAGTCAAAATTGTTGCCGATACAATTTGAAATTCATTTGTAGATTCATCTATTTGGAATGGCCATTTCTTTCTAATTTTCTTTAAGGTGTTGGATAAGTCAATCCCCTGTCTTACCTAAGGTTATTGGCCTTTGGTGCAGAGAGCTGCCTTTTAGTTTCAGTTTGTGGTGAAGTACGCAATTTATGCATCAGTGGATTGCTGTGCTTGGATCAGAGATAGGCAGCTTCCTTTCCCCGTAATTATTTTAAACATCTAAAACATATCTAGCTGTAGGATATATAGCGACTGATTAGAACGTTTGAATTGCCGATTTTTGGCTTTTTCATGAAATATGGGGTGCACTTAAAACACCTGGTAATTATGCTATGTGTGTAGGAAAGATGAGATGTATTTTTCCATCCAACCTCAATAAGACTTAAGGCTTCAGCATCATTATAAAAGACTTGAAACGGTACATAATTAAATACTTGAAGCCAACAGGTGCTCCTACTATAATACCTCCCTCTGCATCTACTACAGTGCGTACAAACATGATATAAGAGAATTCAAGCATATTAATAGATTTTTAATTCAGTTCTATTTGGGGTAGTTCTCTTATTTTGATACCTTTGGGACTTATTTTTTCTTTTAGCTGAGAGTTTCTATCCAACCTGTCTGTCGAATGTAAATTTGCAGTGATGAGATAGTAACTACATTCCTAAGTAGCCCACAGGCCCTTTTTGTTTTTGATAATTGTGTATTTGTGTACTTTACAGCAACACAAACTCATCAATTCACAAGCTAAAAATCTTCTATTTCTTTTTACTAGTACCAGTATTCTGATTCCCACTTTCACTTTCAATGGCACCAAAAGCAGAGAAGAAACCAGCGTGGCCTTTGAATTATGTTGCTCTAGTGATTGAGTTTGTTTCATATTTCTTTTCACCTTATAAAACTTGAAGTATATATTTGTCTTCTTAATATTTAAACAAGTTAAAGTGTTGGTGTAATATATCGTAAATACAATAAATTACGACTAAAAAAATAAAATGATAAAATTGAACAAAAATTCATTTAGACTGATGTGCGGATATCTCGCTCTCTCTAAGAAGATTTAAGCTCACTGTGACATAATCTACACCGGTCCAGGTCTAGCAGTACATCTCTTGACTTGTCCCCAACCCAAAATGTTGTATGACTCAAACAACTCTAGATTAGTTGAAGAATCCAAAACTCCACATAAAAATACTTTCCTTCAACATATATATACTCTCTTTTATATAGTGAATATAGTTGAAAACTTAAAATTTTTTCTTTGTCTCAACTCTCTCTTTGACTACGCTAACTTCATAACACACTTCAGTACTTATTCACATTTTGCATTTTTTTCTCTCACCCTTCGCAAAGGAAGAAACATCACTATTTATAAGTGAGAAATCCATCTTATCTTGAATAGAATTAATGTGGATAGTAATGTAGGTAAATGAATAGATGAATTGTATCTTGGAGGTTACGTGAATTCCAAGGCATAGTGAGGTGAAACATGGCTTAATAGTTACATGAGTTACAAGAAATATTAAGGTAGAGTAATTGACAAATAAGGAGTTACATGTTATAGAAGTTACATAGAAATAACGTATTGCCACATTCTACCACTAATTCATGATACAAATTATTATTTTAGAATTAAAATGTATTTTGCCCCAACATTAAGTAATTAACAAGTTATTAATCTCCCGTAATGAGCTGTGGATGAGTTATAGTAAAAGTTGCAAATTATTTGCAAGTACTTTCTAGGAAAAGGAAAAAAACTTTCTATAAACCAATAATCTGAGTTTAAAATCAAAGCAAAACATAATATTTAAAGGTATTTCGTGCAAGCAATGTCTAAGGGGCTCGAAAGGGGTATATTTAAATTGAAAGTATAACGATAGATATATTTAAACTATTTTTAACGGTCATTTTTGACCTTTTTCTGTTATTGTAATGGGTATAATAAATATTAGCTCACTAAAATTTGCTAATTAAGATATAAGAATTAACTTACTAATTTCTTTTGAATTTTATATAATTAAATTCTGCATAGCTAATACCTACATAACTAAATCCTGCATAATTAATGTTCATATGACTAAATTATACATAACTAATAACTGCATAACCAAATTCTACATAGTTTATACTACATAACTCTAATCAGTAACCAAACGGCCCCAAGCTAATATATATCTTCACCTTCTTTTCCCATTTGACTCTTTTTTTTCTAGTGAAATATTTGTTGAAATCATGTAAACTAAATTTGTCAATGTGTTTGTTTTTGTGAATATGTGTCATTTCATAAATGTTGTCATTTGGAAACTTTATCTTCCAAATAAAAACATAAGGTGACATATGCAACAATAACTAAAACATACTAAATGAAATTTTTAGCGAAATTTGAAAGAATAAAGTATACACAAACTTTATCACTATTTTATAAATGTAGAAAGCCGTTTTCAAAAAAGAAAAAAAGCAGCTCAAGTCCAGCAAATCTTAGTACAAAAAAGAAGAGAATATCATAAAAAATGTAAACGTAACAAGTAACAATTGAAAGAGTAAAAGCTTACAAAAAAGGAACAAGAACAATAAAATGGTGTAATAATTGAAGTACAATAAACAACAATGATAAATATCAAGAGTAAGAACTGCGATAATATAATACAATGACAAACACTAACAAGTCTAAGCCCTCGAAAAGCAAGAGAACACTCTACTGCAATTAACCTTCTATCTTAAGTAGTATGCATTCTTTGCATCATCCTATTTGAGATCATGTTCTCGATAATATAAAGTTATATCATGTTCTATTTAATGACCTCTCTCAATACTTCTTCGACCTCTCTCTACATCTCATCATATTTATTTTAGTCAATCCCTCACACCTTCTTACTAGTGCGTATACATGCGCATTTTATCATCTTATCCATCACGAAGGTCACTCTCCTCTTATTCTGAATATTCTCGTGATCTCCAATGTCATCATTCCTTTTATACTTATGCATCAATCTTAACATCTTTCTTTTTGCGATATGCATTTTTTTAACATGAAAATACACAGAAACTTATAAATTTAATAAATTTTTTAAAACCAAATATAAAAAAATCTTAAATAAGAAACATTTCAAGTTAATCATATTTTTAAATGATCACTAAGGTAACTCTTTTAATTATTACTTGAAACAATCCCAGAAAAATCTAATCACGTGATTATGAAAGTATAAAGTAAGTAAAAAGAGGAAAGTAGAGAGAAAATTTCTTATTCCTCTTGAATAATATTCAAATGTGTATTATAATGAAGGAAAATCTCTTTATTTATAGGGGAAAGTTGACTTGATCATGAAGTTAGGGTTCCCACTTTTCTCCAAAGAAATCTATATACATTTATTATAACACAAATATACTTATAACACTTAAAAAAAATTATCGAGACATGAATTTCTTTGTGACTGACACGTAGCAAATAGTTACAAAGTTGATTTGTCGTGACAAAGAAAACAAATCCATTAGCTATAACTGTATATATTCTTCCGCCTATCTTTATTTTTAACAATTCTTGTTCAATTTATAAAATCAATGAATAATTTATTAGGATGAGTCCATTTTACTCGTGCTATTAAATGCTATTCATTTTTCACTATTTAGATGACTTATAAGTATTTAATAAAAGTAATTTTTTTTAATATTAAGTTAATAATGAACAACTATTATTAAAAAACAAAATTATAGCAAAAGGTTTTACCAAGATAGCCCTATCATAAAATATCTTATAGCGATAAGTATTGAATCTTAGCCACGAAAGTTAAAATTTATAGCTAATTTTTAACTACCTTACTTCTACGCTTCTAGCTATCTTCACGCACTGGAATTTTGTTTTGATTCGATAGTTGGATTTATAAGTTTTAAAAGATGGCACTTCGTCAAATAAATTGCTATAATAAAAATAAACCTTCAATAATATTTATTCAATTTAAAAAATTTAATAAAATATTTACTCATTTTTGTCCATTTTACCCTTTCCATTAGATACTATTTAATATCTAATACATTTTTCAGAGTATTAAATTTAATGAGTCTATTCAAAGGGTAATGTAATATTATCTCTATTATATTATTTTTTAAAATGTGTGCTAAGTCAATAGTGAACAATTATTATTGAACAAAAGGAGTATTTATACAACGAGGTGGTGTTATTCCTCTGCTTATAACTTGAGGAGCTTTTCTCGATTGTAATTGAAACTCATTTCAGAAATGTCGTTGTTTGGAAACTTTATCTTCCAAATAAAATATAGGGTAACACATGCAATAGTAACTATAACATACTCAATGAAATTTTATTAGTAAAGTTTGAAAGGATAAAATATACACAAACTTTATCACTATTTTATAGATGTAGAGAGCTATTTTTAGAAGAAAAAAAAATATCTACTTAGTTCCAGAAAATCTCAGTATAAAGAAGAAGAAAATGTCAAAGCAAACATAAGGAGTAACAATGGAAGAAGTGAAAGCTTACAAAAAAAAAAAAAAAAACGATAAAACAGTGCGATAATTGAAATACAATAAATAACAAACGACGATAAATATTAAAAGCAAGAATTACAACAATACGACTAATACAATGATAAATACCAGCAAGTCTAAGCCCTCGAAAAGCAAGACAACACTCTACTATCACTACCTTCTATCTTGAGTAGTATGCATTCTCCACATCATCCTATTTGAGATCGTGTTCTTGATAATATGAAATTATGTCATATTCTGTTTAATCACCTTTCTTAATACTTATTCGGCCTCTCTCTACCTTTCATCATACCTACCATATATAGCCAATCTCTCGCACCTTCTTATTGGTGCGATCACGCATTTCATCATCTTATCAATCGCAAAAAACTTTCCCCATATTCCGAATATCCTCATAATCTCCAATATCATTTTTCCTTGCATACCTACACATCCTTCTTTCCGCGACATGCATTTTTTTAACATGGAGATAGACATAAACCTGCAAATTTAGTAAAATTTTTAAAACCAAATATGAATAAACCTTAAAAAAGAAGTTTTTGAAATATTTTTCCTCAATAGTACACGACTACTTCAATATGGATAAAAAAGAAAATTTTTTAAATGATCCCCAAGGTGTCTTTTAAATTATTACTCAAAATAACGCCAAAAAAGCAAATCTAATCACGTGATTACGCATGTGTCATTATGACTTCCCCCATTTCTCATGTTCCCATCGAATTTCCAAATATAACCTCTGGTAAACGCGCGGACAAACAGAAGCAATAGCGAGGTCAAAACCGTCAATGCAGTATGCATAGGGCGCGGTCATCTAGAGAAGAAAACGCAAATTCCCGCTGTAGAATCTGAAATTCAAACTTTCAAAAACCCTCCAATGGCTTATTTTTCGCCCCGCCAATGTCAACAAAACCTTTCTTAACGGCTTCTTCTTCTTCTTCTCCATATAACACAAATCCCTTCTTTCTTCCTGCAGAGCTTGGTTATAAACCTACATTATTGAATTTGTTTCGTTGAAGAAGAAAAATCCAGTATGGCTTTAGCTTTGGATCCTTCGAAAGAATCTAGATCTACTTACTGTCGAAAACAGAAATCTCTCGGTCTGCTATGTTCTAAGTGTGTACTTTTCTCTGCCTTTTTTGCATTTGATGTTTTGTGAATTTGATTTGGAGTTTTGTTGATTCATTTCGTGTTTTCGTGAATTGGGTTCAGTTTCTTGAGCTTGTACAATCGGGAAGGTGTGGAAACTATTGGGCTTGACGATGCTGCTCGGAGATTGGGTACTCATATAATCCTTAGTTACTTTTTGGAATTTTGATATGGTTTGATATTCATGGGTTTGTATTGGGGTTCTATGTAGGGGTTGAAAGACGGCGGATCTATGATATCGTGAATGTACTGGAAAGCATTGGTGTAAGATCTATTAATTGGAACTTGAAACAATTTTCGATTTTTGAATTAAAAGATTCTATTTTTCTTCTCAATCTTATAGTTCTTCATTTTTCCTTTTTTGTAAATTTAGGTTCTTGCAAGGAAGGCTAAGAATCGGTACTCATGGAAAGGGTTTGGAGCAATTCCAAGGACTTTGGAACAGTTGAAGGTAAACATACTAGTTTAAAATTCTATCATGTCATTTCTTTTGGCTTGCCTAATTGGTTTTGTTTTCAAATCAATTGATCATTGGATAGATGGAGGGTTTAAAGGAGAATGGCTGTGGATTTGAGGGATCTAGCTCTGTCAAGGTAAGGGATTGATGACTCTCGTTCTTGAATGTTGCTTGGTTTAGCCCTATGTCTGGTGAGATGATTTATTGTCCTTCCTTTTGTTCTATATAACCTCAGGGTTCAGATGATGATGAGGATGATAGAGATTCCAACCAAATCACATCGAGTCAGACTGATAAACTAAGCTCCAACTCTGGTGTCAACTCTGCAGCGCCACCTAAATCTGGTAAATTTGCTGCCTTTTTCGTGGTACAATTAAATTGTCATTCAATTCTTCTGATGTGAAGATTACAGCTACTTTGGGATAATTTCTGATATATTGGGCTATGTTTTAACAGAAAATAGGAGAGAAAAATCATTGGGGCTACTTACACAGAATTTTGTCAAGCTTTTCCTCTGCACTGATGTAAGCAAAAACTTCCAATTTTATAACTTGTTTCTCAATTTGCTTTCTAGAGAGCCTAATTCTTTGTGGTGATTCAATTCAGGTTGATATGATTTGCCTTGATGAGGCAGCAAAGGTATTGCTAGGAGATGGGAGGCCTCCTGCAATGACAAGAAGTAAAAAGTCCACATCTTTTTTTTCTTTCTTAACAGTAATCTGAACTGCTGATGCATGAACTGTTAATTTTTTTTAAAACCACTGTGTTGCTAATCTATGCTCTTCAAGGTAACATTGTTGTTTTCTTATTTATGCAGCTAAAGTTAGGAGGTTGTATGATATTGCAAACGTTTTGTCTTCTATGAAATTTATTGAGAAGGTAATTAATATCTGAAAATTCAACTTATCTAGGTAAAATTTTGTATAAGGAACTACAGTTACTAATATTGCTGCTTGCATGACTTGCAGACCCATCACCCTGAGACTAGGAAACCTGCATTTAGATGGTTGGGGCTGAGAGGAAGATCAGAAGATACATCAGTTGATGCTCTTTGTGCTAATGAGTCCAAGAAGAGGGTATTCGGGACTGACCTTACTAATGCAACCATCAAGAGGAGCAGAGTTGCTCTGCCTATGGATGGCAATTTGGATGAACTAGCTAGGAAGCAATTGCTAACTGAAGTGAAATGTGAGAACCTGGACAATGATTTTCACATTCTGAAACAGGAGCCTGGTTTAACAGCAAGCAAAAAGAGTTACCACTTTGGTCCATTTGCACCTCCAACTGTATCTCAATCTGGAGTTTCTGAAACAGAGAAAATGAAACGGGTTCATGACTGGGAAAGTCTAGCTTCCAGTTACCGTCCTCAATATCACAACCAAGGTATGATGAGTTTAGTCTTGCTTGAAATTTTGGTCTCCCAAACTTGGTATGATTCAATTAATTATCAGAGGATTAGATATCAGAAGGCAGAGCAAATCAGAAACAAAAAGTACTGTCTACTGATCTACCCTTGTTAAGAAGCTTTCATAATTTTCCTGAACTCAACTCTTAGGTGTCATTTTCAATTTGGATTCTGAGTATCCTTCCCTTTCCTTACGAATGCCACATTGAGAGTCTGAAGTTACTCTTGCAAAATTGGGTGTTTTGCTCTTTTTACTTTCACAGCAAGTATAGGGTATAGATTATCATTTAGAGGTTTGCAACAGGGCTTGCTTAGTATAGGTTACCTCTCTTAGTTGGTTTGCCAAGGGTTTACCATCCCGCATCCAAAGAGGATGTTATGGAAATATCAGGCGATAGCGGAAGCGCGATAAGGATCGGAATTTGATATTGAAAAGTATAAAATAAAATCGAGCAAGATAATGAAATGGAGACACAGATTTAACGTGGTTCACCCAATAAATATTAGGCTACGTCCACGAACGACGATGAGAAAAATATCACTATAATGGAGAAGTGTACAACAAAACCTCACTGGGCC
>JAABOM020000075.1:25305890-25316712 GCA_011800125.2 Solanum clarkiae
GGAATTGCCAAGTTGAGGGTCCTATTTGTGCACTATGAAAGTTTAAGTTCCAACTTACAAATTGGTGCCAAGTTTAGAGTCCAATTTGGGGGTTTACTCTTCTTTTTATAATTGTTGTGTTTGAAACAATTTCTACAAGCCTCAATTAATTCTATGGGTACTTGTTACCTCCCACTAGCACATAGATTGCCAGTAAGAAATCACCTATTATTTTGTCTCTATTCTCCTGCCAGGATTGATCCATTTGGATCCTAGTCCATGATGACCTTTTTATTGATTTTGATGATTGAATCTCTCTATGAATGAAAAAAAAGTGCTTCAAATCAAGAGTAACCACTAATGATAGGGCAAAAATAAAAGGGAAGGATAGAGAAAAGAGCGAGATCCAATCAAATGTTGGTGATAATCCTTCTCCCCCTCTTTTATCTTTTCCCCCTTTTTTAGAATAAGGGAGGAAAGCAAGATAATAAAAGGAAATTGAACTTGATACTAACCTAGAGACCCAATTTTAATGACCCAAACAGGAAAAGGAAACCAAAGACGATCTTCATCTGGAATAGAAGTAGAAGAGACATACTATGTAAATCAGCATGGAGATTATTACAGAGAGATAATAACGAGCAAGCAAACAATTTTGGCAATACATATGTACACACTCAGAAATACTATATCACCTCCCAAGTGCACCATCCTACGCAAGAAAAGGTAAATCAGAAGGGGAAACGGGAAAAGAAATGAAGTAATTGCTAGCTTCCTGTCATATGCATTTTTGCTTAGTTCAAAGAGATGGCAAGTCATAATGAAGATGCCGATTCTGCTAACTGTGGGATCAATCTATGAATTCTCCATACTCTTCTTCCATCAACCTCCTCTGCATAGTACCGGAATCTGTTAATGACAGCACACTTAAAATCATAAGTCAACAGTAATTAATATCACTTAAAATCATAAGTCAACAGTAATTAATATCAGGAATCATTTCAGCTCAGATTATAAAGGCATATCTGTTGAAAATAACTTACTGTTCTACTAAGTCAAGTTGGTAGGAGATTTTATAATCTTTTACTGGTAAAGGGATTTGTCCCATTTACACTCGTATACATCTCGCCCTTTTATATTGCTGATGCTTGAGATCAGTTCTTTCATCTCTTTAGACACAGGTTTCTAACTAGTTTTTAAAATAAATTTACAAGAACACATTCCAATGCCATATATGAAACACCTAAAAGAGGTTTGACTAAGTGTTTTGTCATTCATGACCAAAAAGCTTTTGTGATCGTTCTGTTGAACCCAAATCAATTTTAGTATAAGATTCCAGATTAATTGAATTTAAAAAGAGATCCGCTTGATAGGTCCGTGGTATCTATCATGATGAAATAACTGAAGAAAATTGGTTTGCACATACTTGAGGTGCACTTGAGATTCCTCTCCCTGCCAAAACTCGAAAAACTCTGGAATAAGCCTGTAACCACCCCAGTGTTTGGGTCTTGGTATTGAAGTCCTGCATGTTGGGGGAAAAAAGGATTGCTTTTAGGATCACTTGAATCCAACTATAGCAAACTTCTTTTCTTTTGAGAAGGAAAAAGAAAGTGCGATTAGGTTGTAATCAACAGGTCATGGTCAAACATTTTGTCAAGAATGCATACACAAAAGTTATGCACTAATTCTAGGCATATTTAAATAAGGAGAAGATTGCAGCTGTTGAAGAAAAAGCTAAAATAATATGCACTAATTCTAGGCATGGGATAGTAATAACATAACTGAATGCATCTTAACTGTATCCCAATCAATAGATTACTTCCGCAAGGCATAGATGGAATATTGAAATCAGTGAAGAGCTAGTCACAAATTAGGACAAGCAAAGAAAGAATGTCCTGCAATATGTGAAATTACTGACCTATCGTGGTAATGCTCCTCTAATTCTTTGTACTGTTGATGGAGAACCTCTCGTCCAGGAGTCGGTGTGCTCTGAACTTGCAGAAGAGATTAGAGACTAACTGTTGTGGCACGTATACAAAAACATCGGAGTATTGGAATCTAGAAAATCTATTGATGAAAATACTAGGCGAACCTGCTTGCTAACTATTGGTCTAATCTGGATTTCTCGTGGAAGACTAGAGAAATATTGTTCAGATTCCTCATCAGAAATTTGCTCCACAAATCCTTCCACTCTTACCTACAAATGAATTTGTAATGAAGCACAGCAAGAACAATTATCTAAAGGCAACTGCATTTTGTCAGTGAATTATATCTCAGAGAGTAAATGCAATGATGATAAAGAAAATGTCCATTTGAGGTTTTAAGGGAGTAAGTACATCATAATACTTCCTCTTTCTCTCTCTCTTTACATTTTATTCTTATCATAGGAAAACCGAACATTGCATTCTAACAAGGGAATGGTAAACAGAAAATTTCTCATTGCGCATAGATAGTAGTTCATAAATGCATCTCTTCAGCAACCCATCTACCCCAACACAATACTGCAGATCGCTCTCAAGTAAATGAATGCATATCCAGGAGAGAATATGTAATGCTATCACTGGGCGTTTTCATGTATGTTAAATTGTTAACAGTCACATCAATATACATAATGTCACCAGATATAAATGCTCTCCTAAATTGCAGGAAGTGCTAAAGATGGAATCGTTTTTAACCTGGCATTTCAAAGGACCCCAGTAAAAGAGAAGTGACGCATGAGGATTTTCAGAAATTTCACGAGCCTTTCGACTTTTATAGTTGGTGTACCTGCAGAAACAAGAAGGATGTCATTTAATAGATTATATTTCTTCAGAAATAGTTATGGATCTCACCAGACAAAACCATCTTTGTTTACTCCTTCCAATGATATCATTCGCGATGAACTGGGAAGAAGAAACAGTCAACATCAGGCAAAAATCACTGTTATATGACTTGCAGACAATGTAAAGACGAGAAAATTTAAACTAGAAAGACTTACGGTTTTGCATCTTTATCAGCTGTTGATAGGACCATATAATGGGGTTCTTTGATGCCAGCTTCCAATGCATTGCCAAGCCACTTTTGAAACTGCAATCAGAATGGGGCTTTATTGTCAAAAGTATAAATATACTGCATTGCTTTTAACTAAAGAAGCTTGCACACATTTCTGGATTATCTGACAAACTTGCGATGAAATTATCACAAGCAAGTCAAAGTTCTAGATATAATAGACGTTTATACAACTCAACCTGATCAATAGGATTTTCCTCCACCTCAATATATACAGAAGCTGAAGATATCCCTTTCTGTGCTGATAAATTGGTTTGTGGAAGATTTCCAATTCGAACACACATGGAAGTGCTGGGATATGATGGAAGTTTCAACTTGAATTTGTCTATGATGGATTGTGGAACAAATCTTCCACCCAAAAAATGATGCGGGCCACGAAACATTTTGGCACACAATTTTGGAGCAGTCAAAGAGACCTATACAGTGAATGTTAAAAGTTTTCTTTAGGTTTCCTTTGATTCTTAAAAGAAAAACAGAGTTATCAACGAGAAAAAGTATGATTACAATAGAATGTGTGTACTTAACAACTCTATACCAGCATATCAGGTTCAATGCCTTCATCACAAACGTCTCCCTCTTCCACATGCCACCCGGAAGGTATGTCTACAGATATAATGACAGCTGCTTTCTCATGTGTGAGCTGCTGGTTTCTTATGGAGACCAGCCTTCTAATGAGACTATCAAACGGTGACCTTGGGTTCCCTGGAAAGAATAATATGCTAAAAAACACTCCTGACATTTTTGGAGACCTAAAGTTTATCCACATAATGCCAGGTTTGTGTTTTAAGGAAAGAACTTCTAGCTAGCTCCAGGGAAAATAATATTGACTAATCTATTATGAAACAGCCGTATATAAGTAGAAGGAAAAGGAAAAAACGATAGGAAGGATACAGGATACCTAAGAAATAGAGAACCACATGGTCAGAGTCCTCAATAACTGCAAATTACTTCCAACTTTGCATACCCATGTATATGGTGGATGATGAATGATTTAAACCAGCTTGTGCAAAGAATAAGACTAACAAGTTCGGTATACAGCTATACATAAGTTCTATAGATTCAATAACGGTCTTGGCCTTCTCAGCAAAGAGAAAAACTAATGTCAAAAAGAGACACCGAGAAAGGAAATATTACCATGGAATGAGAATCCAAAAATTGCATCCACTATAATTTCAAAATCACTTGAAAGCTGCATGGATAGATCTTCCACCGGCAGGAATGGAACTGACAGTGACTCAAGCTACCAAAATTCTCACATCCATTAACATCTCAAATAAACTAGAAATACTGAGGTTCAAGAATTTCATGTCATATCCCCTACCTGGGTAACTAAACCAACAAAAGGAGGTTTACTAGTCCGTTTTGGATAACAAATGGAGGGCTTATAACCAAAGTGATGCAGGTGTCGAGCAGCTACAAGACCGTCCCCGCCATTGTTACCAGGACCACATATAACAAGCACACGAGTATATTCACTTGAACTATAGACCTGGGAGATGTCAAATATTTAGCCTTGTTAATCCGACGACAAGGAAAGAAATAAAGAAGTAATACTTTCACAAACGAAGCAATTGCTTGTTTATACACACAACATATGTTCTGCCTTTCCTGCCAACTCATCACTTATCAGTGATTCCAGGTTCTTCTAGGTTACTTGCTTTGATGTCAATTTTTTCTTCAACTAACCCTCTCACAAACAAATGATGTTTAATCATGGGTTCACATAAACCAGTTGCTCTTGGCAAACCCAGTAGAAATTCACATACACCAGTAGAAATTTCACTAAACATCTATTAAATGTTTAACTATGAAACCAGTTATTACTGACTATCAACTTCGACTTGAGATCGTTGTAGGAACCTATGAACTTCAAATACTGGTTCCTCCACATATGCTTTTATTTCAACAAGGTAACAAATGAATTGACATATGAAAACGGTTACGTCCATCTAGTTTGATCAAAAAGGTTGTAGAGTTAATGACTACATTTTGCACCATCCAACAATGATTATTTACAACAGGCATTAACTCGACCAGAGGATTTCCCCTACTAATATCTACCTTCTATTTGAGGAAAAAAAAATACTGCTTTCCCAGTGGTGTCAGAGTCAAAAACAAAGGAGATTTGGCATGGAGTCTGGTGCTACAAGTGGAACAATATTATACCAGTGCACTTACCTCAGCAATTGCGGAGGCAACACTCAAGCCTGCTAATTCCTAAACTCAAAACAAGTAAACCCAATTAAGAATAAGTAGAGAAATTTAACAAGTAGTACATACATAAACAAAAATTCAGAGAAGAAACCATGAGCTGATCCACAGTAAAACCAATAGGACCCATCAACATCTGATCAATTTCTATGGCTTCTTGCTGGCTCACATATGATATCTCCTCCGTGCTTTCCATATTGCTCAGCTCTACAACACAAGAAAGGAATGCTTTTCAGTTCCTTCTACACTTTCTGGAGTGTACACCTGTTTTCGGGAAAAAACAATTTGTTACGTTCCTCCTGTAATAGTAGCAGCTCTATTAATTTTATTTTTTTTATATTTTTCTATTAATTTTATTAAATTTTGTAATTTTAAATTAAGATTACGTCATATATGTAAAAATATTTTTCAATCTTGTGATTTTGAATATGGCTGCTCAAAATTGAACCAAAACCAATAACCCTAACTTAAGATCAGTTTATTGGACTAATGGGTCGAGTATTGATTTAAAAATTCGGGTAATTGGTTTGGGAGTCGATTTTGGCGTTCTAAAATTCGGACCACCTGATAACTTAGTCTTTTAGTTATCCAGTATGTTCAGTTTTGAACGCAATTAGGATTAGGAACTTCAGTACGTAGAAAATTTACAGTCAAAGTTAATATTCTGCAGGAAATCAAGAAATTGGTCACGTTGTGCATTACCATTTAGTCAAACTGAGGTTGTGAGCTTTTCTTGTGCATAATTGCATATGCTTTAATTGCTAATTTAGTGAAATAAAATAGGACTAAAAGTATTACGTATTTAGTGTCGAACGTTTTTTAATACTTGTAGTGCTGAATGTTGATTTTGACATCTAGTACTACTTTTGCTCTATTTAAAGATGTTAACAAACTCGATCGGCATAATCTGATTTTGAATATACTAATTTTCAATTAAATAAATATTTACAAAATGTTAATTGTTAATTCATTAATTGAACCGATAACAATTATAATTGATTAATCGATAATCGACTACTTGATATCTTAATGGTTTGATATGTCTATGAACCGATAAACAATAAATAAAATAAAAAACTTTTATAATCGACCCATACCGGCCAATATGCAGCCTTAGCTTTAAATATGCCATGTGAAAAACTGTATTATTAAAAAAATATCATTTTTTTAAAAACAAAAAAAGTATTTTATTGATGAAAGCTTATTTCCCATCTTGTCGTTCCTCAGCTTTTTTATCTTACAAATATCAAATGAGAAAAGCAACTGCAAACAAATATACCAACAGTCAGTTGCAGCAACGAAAAACAGAGAGAAAAGGAATCCATGCAGTAAGTTCTATGACCACACTAAAAAAGATTAATGGAATCGTGTTACTTATAATGTAATTACATGTAAATCTTTATTATAAAGATTAATCAGTACAACAACAACAATATTACCCCAATGCCTCAAAGGTTCCCACCCATTGCAGGGTAAAAAGAGGTTGGATGTACACAGCCTAACTCCTATGTTTAAAAAACATAGCACGACTATTTCCGGATGACCCATGATGAGTATCGAAAATTGCATTGACTAACTGCTACTTCACAATTGAAAGAAGCGCAGGCAGTTTAAAGAGCCATTTTGCTTTATTCCATCATAAAGATTAATCAGTAATTTGATAAAAATGATAACGAATTTTATTGGTGCCTGGGAAGTTACCACCACGATGCAAATATACACAGATGATAAAAAGGCTAACGGATGGAAGTACAACAAACTGGCATCTTCATAATGAGGATGCTCTCAACACTAGTCATGGAGCCAATCGCTCAATTCTCCACACTGTTCCATCAGCTTTTTCCGGGATATAACGCAGCCTGCAATGGCGTAAACCAAATTCAGCCATAAACTATAAAAAGAAGAACAACCTAAAGTTCTACGAAGGAAGACATGCTGATGTTAAAGAGGAAATCTCTCACCAAAGCGCGGTTCATATATGGAAACACAGCCTTGCAGAGTTGCAAATTCAAAATTTAAGACGGTATTCACACGCCTAACATATCTGAACTTTTAAGAAACCATCTGCTTATGTTAGGTCATAAGTTGGAAATTTGTTCACCGCGGAGCATTCAGTGTATAAATTCTTTAAGTTCCTTAGGTCCTGGATAACGAAATTCTCCCAAATCTGTTCAATGTTATCAACTCATTGTCTAAATTGTTTTAGTGTATTGCTAAATATTCCATCTCTCTTTTCCACTCCATTCTTATAGTTCCATATCACAGTCCTCTTCTAAATGATGAGCTACCTAGAAAATTGCATCCCTAACATTTCTCTTACAAATAACAAAAGAAATCTGCTAACAGTTCATCTCTTCTGAGTTGGACATTTTCCTAGCATAATATGGAAGTCTTCGGACGAGACATCCTGTTATAAATACCTGTCATGCAAGCGAGATTTCTGTCCTTGCCAAAATTCAAACATTTCAGGTTTAAGCCGGTAGCCTCCCCAGTGCTTTGGTTTTGGAATCACACTTCTGCAGATTAGACAAAATAGGTTCTCAGGTCTTTACAAGGATATGGGAGTGAAACTCACTAGCATGAAGCAGGGGAAGAGAAATGACAAATTACTAAAATGGTTACAGGAGGCATTTTTAAAAAAAATCAGATCATAGGAGACATAATTAGTTGGTTTTAATTATGCATGAACATGAAAACACTGAAATACATAATAGTAAATACGCTAAAATAGGAACTGAACAATTTAACTGAGCTCATAAAGCACTATTTCTGAAGCTGCACCTAAATTGGATCCGAGTCCGAAATCTGATTCAAATCCAGTATAGTCAGACCTCAGCAGAAGGCAGGTCTTAAGCTTCATTAGTTGGGGGTCCAAGTTTTTCAGACAGCTAAATACCAAAATGAAAAAAGAAATGGCATTGCTCTATAGTTCTTTTCCTCTCTTTTCACAATCAATCTATTGATCTAGTTTTCAAATTAAACGTCATTACACTTCACTTGACACATTAATTTGTTGATCTACAGTTTTCAGATTAAATGTCATTAATCTTAAACAATCTCAAGGCTAGTTTTGGTTGGACCTACTAATGAAATCTAATTCGAGCTATGTCTAAGCTAAGGCAGGCATAGATAAAGAATCAATGAAAGCCTACCGGTCGACACATGCACTTTTAGTTACCACTGCAAACAAAGATATTTTATCTGCAGTTGAGATGAAGAAATTGTATGGGAAGAACCTTATGTCGCAAATCAGAAGTTTAGAACAGAACATTTGGGATTCAACTCTTGCAAATTTCCTGATTCAGAATAAGGAAACTTTTAAATCTACAAAAGGGTATGGGGACAACTGATAAATTTTATTTTTCCTTAGTTCTCATTCCCACTTCTGAATTTAATTCTCTCTTTATGAACTCTTTTTAATGGGGGTATTAATTGTGCCTGATTTCCCATTTAAGTGGCTCCATAAAAATTATTCCTCAAGTTTCCTTTCAAACGGAACGTAAATTGGGGGAGGAAATTTAATATATACAACGTATTTCCTAAGTAGGGAAAAGGATTATAGATAAAAGTGAGAAGAAGTATGAGAACAGGAGAAACCATGTTTCGAATGGTGCAGATACAGAAACATAATAGCATTTCAGTTGGACATTCCAAGGCAGTAGATTAGTTAAAAACTTAAAATAGACACTAACCCATCAGAATATTTGGCCTCCAACTGTTTGTATTCATCAAGGAGGACGTACCTTCCCGGAATAACTGTGCTCTAAGGAAAAGCAAGAGACAAATGTTTGCAAATTATATGGGCAAATAAAAGGAAGTTACAGGAAAACAAAATTAAAGAAACAATTTCAAGAATTATATTAACAAACTGATGGACCTGCTGGCTAACTATGGCACCAATCTGACTTCCCCGAGGACGACTGTGGAAATATTGCTCAGATTCCTCTTCAGAAACTTTTTGCACAGGCCCTTCAATTCTTACCTAGAGACCACACTGTTGTTTTAAGATCCATTCAGAAAAAGAAAAATGATTTTTTTTGATAATCAATTATAGTAATTCATCGGCAGCAGGAGATACAACCATGGCATACTATTCAACAACCAATGTAGCTCGCACATGGATTTGAGTTTCTTTTAATAGGTAATTTTTATACATGAAACACAGCACCAAATGAGTGCTTAATATGAACACGACAAATTGCAAAAATACTTCCCTTTTAATCTGGAAGGCAACTAATAAAGTCTAGCAAAGTATGCCAATCATATGCACATTCAACCAAATGCTAAGAAATGCAACCACTTGAATCTTACTCTATGCTAGCAATAGTAAACAGTGCATTGATAGCCTTCTAATAGACTGCTTAAATCTTTCTCCTTGAAGGATAAGAACAAGAAAACAGAAAGATTCTCTGTTATAGATTAGCTTAAGTCAGGCTATACCTGGCGATTCAAATCATCCCAGTAAAAGAGGAGGGCGGCATAAGGATTTTCAGCTATTTGTTGACCCTTTCTGCCTTCATAATTGGTGTACCTGCACAGAGAAGACTTGATGTAAGAATGAAGAAACAAACCAGTGTCTTCTGAATGACATTTAGATGCACTACCATAACGATGAGCAGAACTAACCAGACAAAACCATCCTTGTCAAATCCTTTCAGCAATACAATCCTTGATGAACTTCAGTTAAAAAAGAAGCAGCATAAAATGGCGTAAGTTTATGGTCCCAAGTATGGGATAAGAAAAACTTATCTAAGTACTTAAAACGAGAACCAATATATAAACAATTTGAGACGCTAATCAGAGATACAAATGAACCAATAATCTTATAAAAAATTCCAATGATCTAGCTTTTATTATGGTTACAAGTATCACAAAGTTCATTATAGTTACGAAATAAGAAAATTAGAATCACTTGCCATTCAATGCATTTGGACAACATTCTATTTGCTTGGCAAGCAAAGGGCATTTGGAATGACAAGTGAGTAGAACCATTGTACACAGAGATGACAATTCTCCTACCTTTTCAAGAGAGAGAGACAAAGATTTTTTTTAAACGTCCTGTTATTTCTCATATCAAAACTGTTTGCAGTTCACAGTTGAGTGTTAACCAAAACTGTCGTATGAAAGTTCTCTAGACGATATAGCTCTCATCAATTTCTTCGAGATTAGATAATGCAAGAGAGGGGACAAGAAAGAGGCAAATTTATAGAGTTGCATATTATTACAGCAGGGGTCTAAACAATAAAATGAAATGAAATAAGTTTAGCAAAAGTCACATGAGACACTTACGGCTTGCCATCTTTGCCAGTAGTTGACAAGGCCATGGCATTTGGTTCCTTCAACCCTGCCGCCATTGCATCATCGAACCACTTTTGGAACTGCATAAAAACAAGGTTGATCCAACTATAAAGCAACAGGAAAATTAGGTACACAAAATCACAGTGAAAACTCGAGAACTATGGGTTAGAATTAGTGACACCTGGAATATAGACAACTATCTCTTAATAATACAACAACATACCCCAGTGCCTCAAAAGGCTCCCGCTTATTGCGGGGTGAGGGGGGGTCGGATGTACGCAGCCTA
>JAABOM020000075.1:25328977-25353698 GCA_011800125.2 Solanum clarkiae
ACATATTAATTTTTTTTAAAAGTTTAATTTTATTAAAGGGAAGGGTAATATTGGAAAAAAATTCAAATATCTACCTCCAAGTTTGAACAATTCAAATATTTTGAACACTAAAAAATACTCTAAAAATTCAGTTATATTGAGACGAAGGGAGTAACATCCAATGAATCATATACTAATCTGTTACTGGTCATCATCACTTATGATGAAAAAACGTACATATTTTAAATACAATCATGAATGTAAGTTGCATATGATTTCCAATCATTTTTTGTGGGTTAAAACTTTTCACGTCTTACTAACCAAAAAGGGGAAACTCACAAATTCTTGGATTAATCCATATCATTTAATCATTTTTATCCAACTTGCCAATTCACCGGATATGTTATTGTTTAAACGCCGAAAATGTTTTTGTTTAAACGCCATGCCCATCCCTTGCTATTTACCCTTTGTGAAGTTATTCGAGTATCGCGGTAGATAAACCTTTCTCCCATGAAAAGATGCAAAGTAACGTGCAATTAATGAGTGGATGTACTAGTTTATATGAGGATTCCAGGATTGACACTTTGCCATTAAAGATGAAATAAACAGAAGAGGAACGCAATATCAGTAAAAATGTTGTCCACATTTTGTCCCTTCAAACAGATTTATTAGACATGATGACAACCAGCGCTAGTTCTACATCAGATCAAGTTTCATCTCTGCTTCTTCATCATTCACATAATCCTTGAAAGTTTCACAGCTTTGAAGGAGACTTGTAAAAAGCCCATGGTTCGTCAGGACACACATACTGAGTCACCTGCTTAATGTTTAGGTAGTTCTCAAGACTCCTGCGAGAAAGAAGAAACAGCAAAATATCACTTATCAACTGTACTAGCAAGATTCCCCATCTAGTAACATCTCTAAATGTGGGAATACTACAATCACAGTTTTTCCTGAATACTGGGTTGCTTTTCCACAAAGAGAATTTTAAGCAGCAGAAACGAAACAAGATGGATGAAGGGAAATGAGGTAAATTGCTAAGCCACGTAAATGTTATTCAAGATGGTACGAAAATCAACCCATGAGTGCTTACCATTCCCCAAGTTCGCGTCCAAAACCACTACGCTTTTTACCACCCCATGGTGGTTGCCAAAAGCATGGCTGCGAGCAGTTGATCCAGACAATCCCTGACTGAAAAGCCTGCAAAGCCCAATTAACAAAATGTCACCCCTGATTTTGCAGAAGCAGTGCCTTTTGGGGTGCATAAAAGATGTTTTTAGCTATCGACGAACTACTCTCACCTTTGTGAAACGCTCACATCTTTCAGTATCTTTTGACAAAATAGCAGCACCCAAACCATACCTAGCAAAGAAAAAGTGTAAAATAAGGAAAAGGAATGTTTGTGAAATAATAGAATTTATGTCTTAAGTCTAGCCAACTCACTTGGTATCATTTGCTAGTTCAATGGCTTCCTCTTCAGTCTTAAATGTTTTGACACAAAGAACAGGTCCAAATACCTCCTCTTTCCAGATTTCCATGGACGTATCAACATCAGTTATGATTGTTGGTTGAACATAATATCCTTTCTTTAAGTGCTGAAATTTAGTGTAGAATCACGTCATGTTCCAACATATCGATAGATACAGCACCTGCATACTTTCACGCAGAAGTGTTTCTTACCTCAGGACGGTCACCACCATAAAGAATGGTTGCACCTTCATTTTTGGCTGTAGAGATGAACTTCAAGACCTTCTCATACTAAAAGGTAAAACAGCCAACATATAAGAATTGCCCATAGGTCTGCTTAGAAGGGGAAAAAAACAGATAAACATGACATGCACGTCATGAATGAGAAAACAAGAAAAGAAACAGGCTATACGCAAATTGAAAGCCAATATCCATGTCATTTTAAAATGTTGTTGCTTATCCCAGTGATAAGAAAGTTCCAGTATCTTCAAAGAATTCAAAACTGACGTGAATTATGTTCGAATTTTTCCTATGTTTGAGCTTTTTCAAAGTAACTATACAATTTCCCACATTGATTGCATTATGATTTCTCCTCAAATTCCTTTAAAGAATTAAGTCGAGATTGTATCTACTTCAGGGTGGTGTTAAAGAAACTTCCTTCACTTAGCAAATGTTTAATTGACGATAATTGGACAACAAGACCAACCAATTAACTCTTTGAAATACATGAATTATTCTCTATTTATTTTTAGCAATTAACATGAATTCTATGTAACTTCATTCTTACATCAAAATTAAGTTCTAATAGTTCTGAAGAATTGATATCTCACATCACTAGTTCTTCAATAATAACATTGACTAACTAGGAAACTAATTTCATCAAACAACAACAACAACAACAACAACAACTAGGAAGACAGATGAATATTATACAGCACTGATCGCCATTAATATTTGTGGTACTCAATTGCTTTCTAAAGTTACCAAGAAGTTTAGATGGGATAAACACCAACCATCTAAGTTTCTAACCAAAAGTTATGCAATTACGGACAGACCTAATCACATTTATTTGGTATGAATAGGATAAGTAACAAGGGTTTACCAGAGGTGACATTAAACAAGGAGAACACTCTATGTTCTTGCAGCATTTAAATATGATCACTGAATCATGGAGTAGCAAACGCCAAGGTTTCTGCCAGAAGATTGTTTCACCAATACACACAAACCCTTTAAGAATTTATTTATTTTTCATTAGAGATATGTTTCTTAAATTCGTCCACTGTCCCAATAAAAGCAAATTTCTTGGCCTTGTGAAACTATGTCCAAAACAAACCCATTTTAACAGCTAATTTGGCAACACCGTCCATACAAATTGGTTATTGTTAGAATAGGAAACCTACTTAGAAGAGGAATAGGAATAGGAAAAATAGTAGGGAATATAAATAGTTAATAGTATCCTACTTCATAAAGCTTGTATTGTAGTGTATAAATAGGGTCTCTGCGTAATAATATAGAGACACAATTAAATAATATTCTTCTTCAATATTTCTCACATGGTATCAGAGCTTCTACGATCTTGGTAGAAAATAGAAAAAACTTTTGGTGCCAGCAGGCGGCTACAACACATATATGCCGCCCATCTAGCCAATGTTTATCTTAACAAAAGTAGGATACTATTTACTATTTCTATTCCTACTATTATTCCTATTCCTATTCCTCTTCTAAGTGGGATCTCAATCGCAGTTATTTTTCTCTTCTGCAGCACAACTAGTGATATTACACCAGAAAAAGGACTATGGGTTAGCTAATTGGCAATTTTATGCAAATTGTATAAACAGCCATAACCTAGATAACTTTTTAAAATTACTTGTATATTTAGTTCTACTCTGATTCTCCTTGATGATGAGAGTCGCGCATGTATATGAAGGTACTAGACATTAACAAGAGCCATAATGCCATGGAATGTAATTGTCATTGCTCTAGCTGAGAACTGGTTATGGTAAAGAAGTATAATCCCAATGATCATCACCCTAATCAGCTGGTGAATTAAAGTAGTAGTTTGAGGCATCATCTTTGCTAACCTTGCAGGGAAATGACTGGCAAGAGCGATCTTGTTCTATAGTTTGGTCAAGTACTCAGTAAGTAAGTGTATATCTTGGAGGGAGGTCTAACTGGTCAAATCATCCTTTGTGGAAGTGGACGACTTCATGATTTTTCCAATGAACTCCAGAGAAGACATGAGCTTGGTGGCTTTTCAATCTAGTTTTATGTTTTTTGCTAAATACTGTTGTTAAATCATCTAAACAGTACTTTCCTTTCACCTTATTAATGTCCATCCTTCTTCATGCAGTAGAATAGCCTCTATAAAGTCTCAGATATATCAATCGACCAAATTAGACATGTAATTGTGGGGAAAGGTTTAAATTTACTGCAAGTACAAAGTCATGCTTCTTTTAACTGAATAAATTCCATGGCAGTCACCATTTTTTCATTCTTTTCTAGAGTTTTATCCTCCCCCACTCCAATCCTTTTGTTAGAATGGGTAAGAGTACCCGAGTAGATGGGGAATAAACTTGTGGTTTGCTTATATGAATTTCCGCAATCCTCCCCTCGTGGAGCTAGTTTTTAGGGTTGAGTTAGGCATAGATATCATATCTTTACACAGTACGGGAGACAGGTCTATCCCTGTTTAGGCTCCAAGTCCAAACTCCAATTGGACTGGGGCATGAAAGGGGGTGTTAGAGTGGATTAGGTCCTACATTAGTTGGGGAACAGACTGGCGCTCTACTTATATGGACCTGGGCAACACTCATCTCTTGAGGTAGCTTTTGAGATTGAGTCAGTCTCAAGTGCCATATTTTTTCACCTTCAAACAAGATGACTGCAAATTGGTGACAAACTAACATATGGAGAAGAGAGAGGGGAGAAGGGGGGGCAATCACGTAACAAGAAACTGCAATTTATCGCATACAAAAAGAAATCTGAAAGCATGTGTTTTGATTATAAAATACCACTCTTTAACTGAGAAAGCTCATATAACAGGGTCAAGGTCAATCCAAAGTGTAATTATTTCCAAAAGAGTGTACACAAGCTAGAAGAAAATGTGTGACACTGTTAAACCTATTCAGGTGCAATATGCCATGGTTTCGGGTAGTCTTGAGTTTGCCTGAATTTAGCATGTGGTTGAATGACCTATCTACTTTTTAGAGTTTACACTGGTTATACGTCAAAGAGAGTCCATAATCAGCGCGCACTTTCATGGTCATCCATAATGCAGCACCTAGATGGTTCTTTCATTGTTCACCTTCCAGTCTAATTCCTTTACTCACTAATCAACGAGCCTCTTCAGTTTCAGCCAGTTATGAATTTATGTTCCATATCCCCATAACTTATCAAGTTCACTATATCCAATCCAGAGGACTCTCTGCTCAAAAGTCGCATTAAGCAGGGAACAAACCTAAATTTTGCCAATGAATCATTCGCTTCATGAGCTACAGTTGCATTTATTCAAGGAAACACACAATTTCGTCTCCAAGAAGCACTTCGTAATACAGTTAAAGCAGAATCTTCTACTAGTTTAATGCCATAATTTCTTTACCTGTCCACGACTAATGACTGGACCAAGCTTGCAGTCTTCTTCCAAGGGATCTGAGATTTTGATGTTTTTCGTCCACTCAAGAAGCCTGGCCAAAAATTGTGGAGCAATTGTTTCCTGCAAATTCATAATTTGATTTTACAAAGAGCTCTAGTGTTTGAAAATATTAGAAAGGGCTATAGCATTAAAGGATACATAAAAGGGATTTTGTAATAGTATTGTTTTCAGTGTTACTATAAGGTGGCATTAATTATTAAAATAAAATAATTAAAAAAAAAAACCTAGGAGGCTCACCACTCAGGGTGTAGATCATCCTACTCTTTTCTTAAAACGGCCAACTGAAACTGATTACTTACTATTTAAGAACCAAACAACCTTCTTCTATGACCATGTCTTTTGTCTTTTTTTTTTAACAAGGAAAGTTAATTGAGCAGAAAAGACCTTGCCTTTCGTTCTCTTTCTTTTTATTATTTTACCTGAGAAATTTCTGAATTCTAACATTTATCTGTTACAGAGCCCTTTATCAATGTCCGAATGGGGACCAAATTTCACAATCTAATCTTGCAGCGTAGGAAAGGAAGCAGGATGTTTTTAGCCTTTTCTTTGATAAAGTATTGTCTAATTATTGAGGTATAGTGTTAGATGAACATTGTGCTCAATCCGCCATTAGAAGATAGGATAATCCCCCTTTCTGTTCTAACTTTCAAGACCTTTGATCGGACATGCACTGCTTCCCTAAATGGAATTAAGTAGATAGCTCATCCTATTCTTAATGATAGAGAGATAAAGAATTAGTTTGATCCATTTTCTTGGTACCACTTATCTTAATTCTTCTCTAAGTAACCAATTGAATGTAAGGCAGATGTATCTTTCTCTTGTTATTTGAGCCTCTTCTCTTCAAAGAAATGATAAAAATTCTCGTCCCACTCTATCTGAATGGCTCTCCACATATTGTGAAAACTTGTTTGACAACAATAAAGTAAACTAAATGATTCCACGAATCAAGCGGTTATCAAAATCCAAGAAAGACATATAAGTGTTATCTTTCCTCAACATGACCCTCTCTCACTATGACGAGAAGGTTTGCAGCGATATTCCGGTCACACAGTGAAAGAAGACTTGAATATGACATTAGAAGTGTGTGTGTTGTTATGATCTATTTAGCTATTTCATCTACAGCATGAAGTATTGTGGCATCATCATCAGAGACCTTGAGCCTCCAAACTGAGATGATATGCATAGATTTTTCACAAACTGATATTATGTTTGGCTCAGGTATCATCAGTGAACTACCAAACCAAGGAGCAAGCGAGTTTCACTTAATCATAAACCTGAAGAAACTTCTTTACAAACAACCAGAGAAACAGAGCTACCCATATGAAGTGGTTAGGAGATAATTATCTGTTTCTTAAGATACTCATCACCCCCACAATCGTGTTATATCTTAAGGAGTTGTTGGTTGCCAATAGTATATTTAGCATTTTCTAGATGATGGTAAACAGTATGGAGTCAGAGAACCAAGATAACCATAAAACAGAAAACTAACTTAATACATGGGCCCTCACAGTTACCTGTATTATAAGACGTGATGTTGCACTACAAATTTGACCATTTGTCCAAAAGCATCCAAAAAGGGTCCACTCAACAGCTGCGTAGACAATGAGGACACTTAAATTCAACAGCTTATCAATTTCTTAAATGCAACACATAGGTGACTCTGAAGCATGAGGGCATAGAAAATAGTTTTAAGACTCCTATTCCAACAGTGGCAATTATTACACATTTATACATATCTTTTTAAGTATTTGATGGGAAATTTCAGATATGTCAGGAACAGATAATATACATTACAAGGGAGTTGTCATATAGTAGGTAGGGACTTAAAAGAGCAAACCTATATCAAGGTTATGAATGTCATCAAACACAACTATTGGACTCTTTCCACCAAGCTCAAGCGTAACAGGCTGCAAATGACATACAGAGGCTTAGTGTGCTCAATCCACCAGCATATCAGTTTTGCCAATAGGAACCTAAATGATTACTCAGATGTGAACATACTTTAACAAGTTGAGCTGCAGCGGTCATGATCTTGATCCCTGTTGGGCCACTTCCAGTAAATGCAATCTGTTCAGCCAAAGAAGTAAAATGCATTCATCACATGAAATTAGATAGTACTGAAGACAAGCACATATACACCTAAAAGAAACAAAGCAAACCTTATCAACATCAGGATGTGATACCAAAGGAGAACCAGCTTCATGTCCCAATCCTGTTAGTATGTTAAGGGCGCCAGGAGGAAGACCCACCTCTCTACAGATTTCACCCAACTCCAAAGAGGTGCTGAAGTCGGAAAAAAAAGAGTAAAGATGTAAATGATATGGACCATTGATGTGGATGATGAAGGAAAAAAGATAAGTACTCACATAGATGCTAGTTCTGATGGCTTAAGTACTGCTGCACACCCAGCAGCCAGGGCAGGAGCGACTTTCCATGTGGTCATCAAAAGAGGATAATTCCTTCATTATGAAACAAAGATCATAAATCAACCGCCTCAATCTTGTCTCTCATACAAAACACAAAAACTCCAATGAAATTCACAATGCACCAAAAGATTAATATCCACTATCCCTTACTCATAAACAAAAAGGTTCGACTTTTTAGGAATCTTTGAAACAGCAAATGCAGCGGTTTGTCTGCTTACCAAAGTAGATAGTACAATAAGAAAAGAGAAAAAGAGATTCTCTTGAAGACTGTCCCCACCCCCAGTTTGTCAACGCCCCTCTTGACTTTCATGAGCATTCCTCATTGCCTTGAAGATGCAAATAATTTGAAGTCAACAAACAAAGAAATATTCATGAGGAACTCTGCACTTTCCTATATTCCTTCGAGTCTCCTCCTACTTTTTCATCTAATTTCTGTAGTCTTTTTTGAAGTAGTCTAAACAACTTAGATTCCTAGAATCAGCATTCCTAATGTTCTCATCTCAATGACATTTCACCTTTTGAAGAACTTCAAATGTGTATGTTGTTACTATCCAATAAATATAGTTCTCACAACTCCATTTGATTATCATTCCCCACACTCGTGTTAGGACGGCATCCAACTTCGTCAATTAAAGACACTGCTGAACTAGTCGATAACTAGTTTAATGAACTACACTTGCAAACTATTTTTCTTTCTCTAACTTTTGGGAGTTCAAGAGGCTATCTTAATTAATCACAAAGTTCACAGTTTAGCTCATTAGAGAAGTCCTTTTTCATTTTTCTTGAAAGCTCGTAACAAATAGAGCATCCACATATATAGTAACTGTATGTACAATGCTGAAGTTGGTCGCCTAGAAATAATATCACCTTGGTTGGAAAAAGAAGAATAACATATTTCGAAGTGGGTTGAAAGAGATTTAAGAGCATAAATCATTAATGATATGTGGTGTACCATGGAGTAATCAACCCCACAACACCAAGGGGTTCTTTTAAAACATGGGTCTTGAATGAATCCAAGTGAAGTTTAACTTCAGTCTTCTTTTTTGAATCCAAAGCTTCAGCGAGATCTGCATAGTACTCAAAACATGCTACGACATCATCCTGGAAGATCAAAAAAGAGCATATAAGCAAAATGAAGTGTTTTGCAACAAATAAAACTATGTTTATCCCATTAAGAAAAAGCGTACTATATCAGAGGCAGCCTCAAACCAGGGTTTTCCATTATCAATCGTCTCAAGTGTAGCTAGTTCAGGCCTTTTCTCCTGTACCTACAGTAAATGTAAACAATAGCAACTTAATCATTTAAAGCATAAAAGAATAACCAATATGAGGCTGACACTCAAAACACCAAGAATAAAGATAGATAGATAGATAGATAGTCTCTCTCTCTCTCTCTCTATATATATATATATAGAGAGAGAGAGAGAGAGATCAGCTGTAGTACATTACAACATAATCTAGTCAAACTGGATTTGCTAACTACTACTGTGTTTCACAACCATGGAAGTTGATGTTCAGAGTCTAAGGTGAAAGGTAGCGAAAAACTGGCATGATCTTAATGCAGTTCGGTTTAGTAGAGAAGCAGTTTTTTTTTTTTGAGTATGTAATTAGAAGAGAAATATTTTATTACATCATTCAAACTGAATAAGCTTTGCAGGTGTTACTTAATTAGATTTAAATTGATGATGTCAGCTGAAGGACACAATTTGGGGGATCCTTTTTTTTTTTTGGATGAAGTACAGATTGAGCAATCTCAATGTGACTAGGGCTGTATTCAAATATCTGGTTAACTGATGCAAGTAAAAAAGATAATTCTCAAAGTAAAATCACAAAGTTATTAAATTATTCCTAAAAGGGAATCAAACTACTTGCTGTGCACCTAATAACGATAACGA
Source organism: Solanum clarkiae (assembly GCA_011800125.2). Classification (NCBI taxonomy): domain Eukaryota; kingdom Viridiplantae; phylum Streptophyta; class Magnoliopsida; order Solanales; family Solanaceae; genus Solanum; species Solanum clarkiae. The sequence goes on from JAABOM020000075.1 coordinate 25,338,397, forward strand.
AAAATCACCAAATTGAACACACCAACCTTAGCAGCTATAGCACGAAGATACTTGGCACGTTGTGCTCCAGTTGTAGAACCCCAGTCATCTCGACGAAGCGCTCTCCGTGCAGCTTTGACGGCAATATCTACATCCTCCGCTGTAGCTGCCGGAATATCACCTGAAAATCCAAGAAGATCAAACAATAATTCATTAATTTCCAAAATAGTTTCTCAAATCTTGCGGAGAAGAATATTTCTAAGATAATTTGAGGGTTATTCTAGGACAGATTCTACTTCCAAACATAAAACACTCACAAATCTTCAAAAAAAAATACAAAGTTAGTCAACAACCTATTAAAATTATTTTTCAAAAGGTTCATCTGAAACGGCTTAGAAATTAAACCTATAAATTTCAATACCGATAATTTCTTCGGTGGCCGGATTGATAATCGGTAACCGGTTGTTCTTGACGGGCTCTCTCCATTCGCCGTCGATGAACAACTGCCGACTAGGGATCCGTATATTAGGAATTGCCATGGCTCTTCACTTTATCACTTAACTACTCTTTGTAGCACTCATAGGAGTTGAAAAATGGAGCGCTGATTCCTACTTTATACTGGTTGAAATTTTAATTTCCATAAGAAAAATGAATGCCAGTTGACAGGTGTCCCTGGCAGGTCACTCGCTGCGCTCACCTGCGCGTGTACACTCTCGAGCTTTGCACATATTTGTAAATTTGTATTGTCAACATATATATTGTTTAAGCTCCATCTTTAATCATTCGGCCACATAATTGAGGAAGATTATATTCTCCCAGTCTTATTCCATGTGGCATTTTTTGATTTAGTATAGTATTTAAAAAAATAAATAAATTTATGATTTAAAATTATTTTTAGATATTTATGTAATTGAGAATTATTTTATTAAGGGTAAAAGAAATTTTAAAAATAAACTATTTCGAATTAGAGTAAGGTGATATCTTTTATCCAATATTTTATATGGCATCCTTTTCTTTTTGGTTTATCCAAAAAAAATATTGTCTTACTCTAATTGAAAATAATTTTTTAACCTCAAAATTCATCTTTTACCCTTATTCTCAATTACACAAATATCTCAAAATAATTTTAGAACACAAATTTCTTAAAATTTTATCCTTTTTTTTTAAACCGTATCAAGATAAAGAGTCACATAAAATGAGACAAAGGAGTAATTAATATATCATACGCTACTATGCTTAGACGATTGTACGCGCTACTTTGCATGTGGGTTAGTTATATGTGATTGTATCATTATTAGTGATATCTGCTGAATTTTGTTGTGTTATACTTACGCTCTTTCTTTTTCGACTGTGGTTATTTCTTTTTAGGAAATCCAATAATATAAATTTTGGATTAATATTTTAAAATATATATTTTATTATGTTATTATATAAACTTATAAATTATATAATAGTTTTTATATAAAAATTTTATTTTATAAATATTAAATTAATTTAATTAATTTTTTTAAAATATAATATGACACCTGTAAATGACGGAAAGATTATCTTGTGCTATTTTTCCTCTTTGCTTAATTAATGCTTACTTTTCAACGTGATATAATCTCAATAATCTTTTTGGATATTCTTGCTGATTTTCTTTCCTTTCACGAATCTTCTCAATGTTTTCTAGCTTTTCAAAAAGAAGAAAATGAATAATCAGCTAAATCTTTTACATATATAACAATATTTGTTTCACTTATTTATTTATCGTATTTTTAATTGCTATGAAATTTGTGAAAAAAAAATTAATCAAATGAATTTATATTAAAATATACATTAATTTTATAATTTTAAATATATCATCTAAAAAACTAAAGTAAAAAAATTTACTTCAAAAGTAAAGAATCATTCTTTTGGAAACGAATTAAAAAATAAAATAGACAAAACAGATTGAAATGAAGAAAGTAATAAATTTATTAATTTGAAATCTTAACTCTATTTCTAATTTCTAGCTTCACATATCACAATTAGTTGTATGTGACGTTGAGGTCTTATTTGTTTGCATTTAACATAAGTTTAAATCTAAATAATTCAAACATCGGGCTATTAAATATATCTATTTTACTAAATTGATTTGAGTAAGTCTTCCCGTTAAGATCTCGAACATCAATAGTATAATAGGTATTCCTTGTGCATAATAACTTCGTGATTTGAGCATGTTTTGGGTTTTATTTCGATCAACAACACTAATCATTTTTATCATCATAGTCACCATCATTTGCAATCATCAACAATCAATTATCACTGACAATTATTACCGCTAGACATCTTTTTTCATTTTATTTTTATCCATTGACATCACCATAGCCACGTTATTATTTAAAAATGATGTAAAAGTAATATACATCACAATAATTAAATATTATTAGTTTCATATAAATTGGGATAAATATATGAAAAATTTTAATTAAGTCTATTTTAATTTTATAAATTAACAAATAATTTAAGATAATTATTTATAACAAAGTAAAAACTAAGATGATCATATTGGAAAATTTTTCCTAAGAAGAAGAATCAGTCTTCCTTCCTTATAGTCATTAGTCCAATCAGAACATTGCAAAAAAATTAAGAAAATAACGAAGACATTTGGTTAACAACAAATCATCTCAAATTTATTCAGATCACCAGTACATGGAATATATAGTCTCTGTATGAAATCTATGTATCATCAATCATGTACAGATGATGCAAATAATTAAATATATGAAAAGATAAATTTAAACGACGGTATGGACTAGTCTTTGATAACGTGCATTACGTTTGCACAAATAATATCAAAATGATCAGCTCTTTTGGGCAGTTTTTTGACACTTGTCTTTGATCCACTGAAAGCCAGATGAAGTACCTTCTTTCATCTTTTTCATGCTAGTTGAAGCCACTGCCTTTGTTTTCTCTCCCACTTTCTTTGCCATTCCGGCACCGGCGCCGGAGAAATGACTCTTTTTGGTCTCTTGGGTATATGGTTCTCTATTGTAGTCCCATTGATCAGCCCATGAATTGTCATATGCACTTTTTCTAGACATGTTTTCGTGCTTAGGATGAGGATTTTGGGATGAAAAGAGTAATAAGAGGAAGAGGTCTACTAGTAATGAGAAACTTTGGGAGAAAAGAGAGTTGACAAATTAATATTGGAGTTAACAGCCTATGAGAAAGTGGGGATATGTTCTATAAGTAGATAAAGTCAAGAAGCAATTATATTTTGCAATTTGAAAGTACCATATTCTCCCTGCCAACTTGAGAAAGTACATGAATATATTAAGGATAAATATGTTATGTTAGGACAGTTTGGTAAATAGACATAGGATAGAGCTAGTCAGCTAGAATGTAGAATGATGACGATGTGTTTTTATCGACTGTAACAAACTTATCCACAAAACCCACGCTTTTTTGGCCGAATGAATGGATTCAATCTGCAGGCACGAATGAATCTTTCCTTTTAAATTATTTTTTGCTTAATAATCCCATACAAAACATATTCTCTCTCTTAACATATAAATTTAAATTAATCAGATTCAAAATCTTTTCTTTTAGATTAACTTTTTTCTTAATAATAATATAAAAAAATATTATGTAATGAAGAAGATTGTTTCTCTCTTAATATATAAATTTGAACTAATCAGACTTTAATTTATAAAAAAAAAAAAAGAAGAAGAGACATTTCTGCGCAGTGATATTACTCCTTTTGTGAGTCAAAGTAATTGTGTTGCTCCTCTTTTCTTTACAATTCCCAAGTTTATTTTAATCTCTAGTCAATTGTACCAACAAAGTCAGCTATCTTATTTGAATTGTCGCCAAAATGATTTATTACTTTATCTAGATGGTTGTTATATATTGTTTTATAATGTGTTGTACTGTATTGTTTCATAATATTTGGATAGATTGTATTGTTCTTCGTTGTTACATAATATCATACATCTATAATTTGAATGATAACCTACAAGAAATTATAGGATATATGGTATATACCATAAAAAGATAAGGTAAATGATAAATTAGAATTATTAAATAATAAATAAAATAAAAGATAAATTGATATTATTAAAGCAACGACGCAACCACATCAAATCGATCGTTACATAAAATGTGTCTTTTCATATTGTTACGTTACAATGGATTTCAACGATACGATACAATGAAATCTAAGTAACAATCAAAACTAATATTATATTTAAACTAACAATACATTACAATACAACGGGTAACAACCATCCAAACAAGGGTAAGTCTATTGCCAAATAAAAGCTTGAAATACGCGGGTGGTATTAGTAAATCACAGCTTTCAATACTTCGAAAGAAAAATAGAAGTGGTACCTTTTGTAGTTTAAGAACAATTAGTCCACAGTGTTGACGATTCAACAGGAATTTGAAGAGATATCTGTATTACAATATTCATTAGGAAGCTTAATGATAGTGTGATCCCATATCTTGCAAGTATTTCTCAAAAAGCCATTGTGATACATTAAGGGCATCTCCTGTACTTTTGACTGGGAAAAGGTTTCTGCTACTTTGCCAGCTATTTGTAAGTTTGATCCACTCCCTCCTCCAGGCTCTCAAGTTGAAGCCCTTGCCGCCTTCTAAACTTTCTATCAGATACTTAAAGTAAATTGCTGCACGAGGACCATAATAATCTCGTAATAGCCCACTCCAATACTTGTTACCTAGAGAAAAAGGGGACGAAATATGAGTTGACAAAGACCTTTATAACAAAGTTCTTTCCTTCAAAAGCTAAAATGGGTGTTCCATAGTTCAAATATCAAACTTCACGGAAGACTAACATGGATATATAAGTAAGACAAGCTTGGATATTTTGCATACCATAGTCGCGAAGCAAACTAGCTTCCACCTCAGTGTTATCGAACCACATAGTAATCTGAGTTCTTGCGTTCCATTCAAACTGCAAATTGTTCATTCAAGTTAAGAGATGATCCCGCTTTAAGTACGAAAGATGGTTTTAAGTTAAACGACACTTCTACCTGTTTTTCCTGATCTTCATCTTGAGCAAGTTTCTTTGCACTCTCTATCCAAGGTCCTAGAAGGAATCCATCATGGCATCCTAAAAGCATATCTATATCTTCCACTAGGCCTAGAAACTTTTGGCTAAGGTGTGCAACAGCACGCAGATCATCCAATTTATATGCTGCTATAGCATCTAAGAATAGTTCATTTGCGTACTTTGCCAAAGCTTGTCTTGTCAGGTCTATGAGGTCATACCTGAGAAGATTGAGAAAAACAATCAATACTATCCTGAGTGGAAAAAGGAAATAAAGAAGGAAACTAAAGAGGAACTAGCATATCCAACCTGTAAGTACTGCTGTCAGATAGTTGATTTCCACTCTCCAGGAAAAGTTTTAGTGCATGTATAACTTCTGAAGTTGAATACCAAAGATGAGGTTTATCATAGGAATCATTTGGTTCTTCCAGAATAGCTCTTCTTAAATATTGTTTTCCATATTGTTCGTGGATATCACTTAGTACTGTTTGTAGTGTTGAAATGGACTTCGGATCAACATCTGGAAATGCAACAATGACATCTCTATTTTTGTCCTGAACCAGAATCACAAAGAAAATGCTCAACATAAAAAGCTACTACTCTGAACATATATAAAATAAGAGCCTCTGAATGTGTGATGATAAAAGACAAGACTTCTTGGTATTCTGGAGATTGATGCATGTTCTTGTATTGGCAGCTGAGGCAGCATAAATGAGTGAGTGCATGAACATTTGGTATATAGGAACCAAAGCAAAGTTCGGAAATCAACAAAATATACAACCAATCCTTAATATCAACAAAAAAGCCAAAAGACCATATCACAAGTCATGTAAAGGAAAAAATTCCAACCAATGCACATATATAGTGAAGTATGAGAGAATGAGAATGACAATAAACAAGTGAATTACTTTTCTAGACTGGCAATTTCAAATTTCCTGATGGCACTACTTTTGTTAGAATTCAAATCTTGAAATGAGGCACAATACTAGGAATTACGTCAAAGGGCACGTAATAATCATGTTGACTTGGCAATAGAGCACAAACATACACAATAGAATTATCGCACTAGATTTATCTCCATCAAGAACTACCAGTTTGCAGCCCCTTAGAATTGAGGAGAGTACAAAGCTTTAGGAGATTCTGTTATTTTGTTTTGAGATGACACTACTTTTTGCATTTTCTTTTCCTTTTCTCCACTTAGCAACTTACACCATCCTAAATGTTCTCCACACATTTGTCATGAATAATCTGTCTTAAGTCACTTCCACACGTCGAATCGTATCTAGCTAGCCCTTCCGATCCCCTAATATTTCTAGTCCCTATATGACATCAGAGGCATATTTGAAAACCCCACCTAATTATATCAGTTATAAACATGAGATTAATTATTATCATATGTTAAGTGCAAACTGTGCTTCCATTAATTTATATATTATGTCACAAAAGATCCTTAAAATACCTCATAGTGAAAGGACAAGACAAAGATAGAGAATCTACTTACATAAACACTTTAACTGGAAGAACAAGGCAGCAATAAACAGGTTTACTTACATAAGCTCCATCAGTGCAATTATAGATGGTATGATACAAAATATTCCAGGCATCTTGCATGGGTTGAACAGATCTCCCATAGCGTCTTCTGGAGTATAGACCTATCCAAGCCTGTAGACAGTGTTTCATTGACAAATTAAGTGTCACATATGCAACAATCATCATTTCAACCAACAGCGAATAGAACTACTCTGACACAAAAACATGCTAGTTTGAGCTGCTTTGTCTCATAAACTCTAGAATTTGTCAACATGGCAAAATCTTGTAACTTTAAGAATCTTGATCATGCAATTGCCAAACTGAACAAGTAAAAGAGAGAGTCTATTACATAAAATTATAAAGCAAAGAACCTTGGATACTTTCTTATAGCTAACACAGTTCTTCACTTACATTTGTGTGAACTGATAAGTCCAAGGAAATTACTATTAGAATATACAAAACAAAGGTCCAATATACTAAAACGGAAAAGATACAGAAGAAATCAAACGGTAAACTCCAGCATTATACATAAAATGGCTACATTACCTTGACATCAATTGGGCTATTCTGAAAAGCCATTTCAGACATAAGATCATACACCACAGGGTTCTGTTCAATGCCTTCCATTGACATCCCAACACCAACCTTTAGGCAAGGAAAAAATTAAGATTATGATAATAACTTTAGTAATAGAAAGGACTGAGAAACATGAAAAATCGAATTATGTGAACAAGATTCTAATAGATTTGTGATTCGCAGATCCAAATCCAACACCACAAACGGGACAAAATAATCTCACACCTGGACCACCTAAGCTATCATGTAATCTCTAAATCTATGCTAAAAAGCAGCAGACAGTTTTACTTTGAAATCCCTTCAGAGACATTCTCAGAAGAAACTGATGGAATTGGATATGAGCATTGAAAGTAACTTAGGCCTGTCCAAAGATTTAAAAAAAAGGCAACCTCCTTATAATTCTGTATTGGATACACATTTATAAGACAAATGAAAACCTAATACGAGTACAACCAAACTTACCATGGTTGAGTTTTCACTTGTACGAGCTTCAACAGGTCCTGATCCCACTGCATCAAGAACTCCATACATTTCAATATTACCAGCAAAATTGTGTAGCATACACCTGAGATATTGAAAAGAAAATTCGTGAAAACAAACCAAGTAATTTTAAAAAGACATTTCAGGTGGAAATAGCTAATATACTAGCTCCATTGATTGGAAAAGGGCTGAGCTAAGGCTGGTGAGAAGGCTCCAACCTCAAAACTCGGAAATTTACAGTAGTTTATCTCCATAATGAACAACGCCTGAACTGATTTGAAGTCTTGTAAGAATTACTTCTAACTACACCAAAAACCCATCTTATGAGATTCTTGCTCACTGGTTGAACTTTTATGGTCGAACTGGTATGGTGTCTAATGCTCTTAAAACCAAGGTTAGCCATTCTTATTATTGACAGCAGCCCAAGATGACATCATGACCTATATTCTTGATGCATATAAAAATAATTTATGCAAGAACTTTCTGAGGATCAGTTCAACACGTATGTGTTAAGAAAACCGATTTAAAAAATTCGACTGTATCCAAACTAGTACCACTCCAAGTCATTTCATGAAATATATGACATATCCAGTCAAAAAGACAACATTAAGATTAGTTCCAACTGAAATGGGCCAGATGAACTGAGCAAATAGAATGCTAACTATTGGAATGACTATCTAGACATTGAAGACTACATCAGATGTACAAAAGAAAAATAGAATGTTACTTTCCATATGTATGGGGTTCCATAGAATTGCTTTGAAGTAGCCCACATTGGTTTAACTTCAGCATAAAGATCAAGAACAATCAACTTGCCAAGAGGAACCGAATGTAGAAGTGCCTGAAAATAGTGCACGCAGATAATTAAAATTTCAAGGATACAAAGGTAAAATTTTTGGAGGCATGGAGCATTCTATAATTTAACTAAAACATCATAATACCATGCCTCAATATCAAACAGCTAATGGAAATATGCAATATGTTTCAGTTAATCAGCATGAACTCTTTTTTTCTTTTTTTTGATAAAGTGATCAGCATGAACATTTAGATATTTTTAAAGAGGGAAATAGAGACTAAGATAGACAACCTTCATCTGTGTAGGTCTCCAGAAAGGATCATAAGTGAAAAGCCATCCCTAGAAAGTAAAAGGAAATCATTGGTCAAAAATAAGACAGAAGAAGATAAAAAAAGGACTAAAACATTTGATATCATCACTTTGAAGACAAACTGTGTGCGTCATGACAGAGGAATAGACCAACCTTCAAAGATTCAGGCAACGTGAAGCCAGGATGTTAAATTAATACCCAAATGAAGAACTAGATAGGAGTTTCAGACACCAGTAGACCTAAAAATTAGAGATATTCAAATCACTGGAAAATCTGCTACTAAAGAGTTAAGCTTTTTCACCTGCATTAGCCAAACTGCCTCAGAATCAGCACTTCGCATTCCTTCAAAAATTGTGGCTCCCAATGAAGAGATATACTCTGGATCATCAACAGGAGGTGTGTTCTCATCAAAGGTATCACTGCAATAGATTGACATTTTCCAACTAGGATGAGACAAAGTTGGGGCAAAGCTACAAAGACAGACCATATGATGACCATCACAATAGCTCTGTGCAAGCATGTCAGTTCTTGATCATAAACAAAGATGCCAGGAAAGTTAGAGAGTGTCTGATGGAAAGGACTTTTGAAAATGAATATGAAGAAATAGCCACTTATGCTAACACGTCGAGAGTTCAACATGTTCTAGATATTTGAAGGAACGAAAAATTTGAAATCTACCAATCTATGCCAATTGGTTTTCAATATAGCACAAAACAATAGAAGCAAAAATTTTGGCTTTAGAGATTAGCAAAGGCACAACCATGGTTTCTTACATATGATAAGCTATAACCTAATTGAGTCGAATACAAAATACAAAAATGTAAGGAACAATTGGTGCCATGATGCCCCTGCCCACCTGAACCCCCAAAAGGCACATGGATTTCCTTCTCATAGCCTCATTATCGGTCACCTCACTCTCTTACTCTGTCTCTCAGTTTTTGATTCTACTGCTAATTTCCTTCTATTTGGGATCAGAAAAATGGAAGGTAAAAGATGGATCTTTTTTGTCAATATATCAATAAATATAATTTTGAATAATGCAGTAAAAAACTGCTTCTGAAGAACATGAAACGTAAAAATTAAAAATCAGGGAGATGGATGGAGTGGCCAAAGATTTATATAAACCCACTGGAATCTTTACACAACCCCATGCGGGATGACAATATAACTCAATGTCACTGATTGCGAAATGATCTTTCTAACTGACAATAATGGAATTGAAAAGCAGCTTACCAGTTGTATATGTGGCTACTCCTTCCATATTCTGAACATCACCGTTCGCCCCAAAAGAAAATAATAAAATACAAAAATTATACTCGAGTTGAGCTACAAAATTTTACAATGATAGCATCAAAATAAGATTGTGATTGGTCCAATGGAGATGGATGTTACTTTATTAGTATACCTTTTAGCTGTTGTTCAATAAATGCTTTTCCTATTTGAACAAACAAAGGATCAGTTGCATCAAGAAGATATGTGCAGCACCATCTGGGATCATTGTTCACAGTAAACCTGAAACCGATAATCAATTGTAATAAATAGCAGAAAATCATAGCATTATGATTATTCAAATTATGCACTTCATGATCATCAACAGTCCAGGACTCAGGTACATGGTTAGGTTATTAGTTCTAGTACAGGTATTTGACAATATTACTTCTTCTTCATAGCTCATCTCATGGTATGGTGTGTTGTTTAGTCGAATAAAAAGTGTAACAACTGGGTGATATTTTTTATGATTGCATCACTTAATAAAAACAGATATAACCATCAGAAGACACCATTTCATAATAGAAATGTCTGTCTTAGTGAATCAATCATTAGAGGAACTATAGAATTAATTGGATATTCTTAGAATAGTGTCTTATATTTTCAGCAAACGAAGAACTTCTAAATCATAGTCATGTAATCATCAAGAAGGATCAGTCCAAACATTTTTACTTTTTAAACTATCATCTTTCATACAACGTTAAGAAAAAATACAATTGCATAACAAGCTTACCTAACTATTAAAAAAAAGATACAGCCATACAATTAATTATTCATAAGTACTAATTAAGTGAACTTTGTAATTGACCACTTTAACTTTTAATAATGTCCCTATCTTCCAAGAATACAGCTTATTAGAAAGGTGATTGTAGTCAAAGATTGTGAATGAACTAATCTAAAAAGGCAGTGAACAGGCAGATAAAAAAGAAAAGGAACGCGCCTATATATGAGAAAATTCCCGACTCTCTTTCTCAAATGAGCAAGTACAGTTCTAAATATATCTATAGCATCCACTGTTTATTTTGCATTTCTTAATTACATAGGACCAAGAAAAAATAAAATAAAGATAAGATTGAGGAGAAATAGCATAAGAAAATATGATTACAAGGTAAATCTTTCCAGCTAGCTGATTTTCTATAGTTATATCCACAATAAATTAAAAGAAAAAGAGTGAAAGAATCCAAAAAAGATAAAGGCAAGAAAACAGTGAGGTGTTAGCTTCTTTAAATCACCAATCTGTACTTTGTGTTAAAGATGAGGTACAAGTATATACCAGTTTCCCAGACGACTTATCTTTGCTGATGGAAATACATGCTTCAGTGCTGCCGGAACATTTCCAGAAAAGGCTGGAAGAACTGAAAGATGCACGAAATCAACTCAACAATAGTTTACTGAGGCAACATCACACAAAGGTCAAGGGCACACTATTTAACTTATACAGATTCTAATTCTTTTTAGCAATTCCTCAGTTTGTTTTAAACAATCAAGAAAGTGTTAGGAATTAAACAAGAAACAGATTACCATGATCATTTAATGAACAAGGAATTCACATGAAGCACTAAATAATTTTATGAAAGCTAAACTTTTGTATACGAGAAAAGCCACCTCATAACTTAATTTCACTTTCATACTTCTTTTAGAAAAACTGTCACTACTTCATCAAAATTTTATAGAATTTGGATGCATGATCAGCTTCTGACATCTTTCTACCCAAAATAGGTTTTGAAATAAGCCTTTCGATTAGGAAAAGCAGGAGAGTTTAAAAGTGCTTTAAACACACTATATAGTTGTACCTGGCGTCATTCCAAGCTCATACATTCTACCAAGAATTTTCTTCTGCAGAATGAGTTGTTGATCTAACCAACTTTGCGGAAGTGGCCCACCCCATCTATGATAGATGCATTATGTTGGAAAATTCAAGTGAACAGAAATATAGTAGAAATAAGAACAGGCAAGTCAAATTGCTTGTGAGAGAAGTAACTATTGAACCTATGAAACAAGGTTATATGACAGAAAAATATATTTTATGTTGAAAAGCAATGCTAAATAAGTTGATGAAAAAACAAAGTATAGCTCCTGAATGAACTAAGCATTGAAAAATAACACCATCAATTTCCTGTGATTTATTTAGGTAATACAAATGTTAAAATTTGTACAAGATGAATTTATTGCAAAACTTCCAACTATTTGATCACAATGAATGATGCAAAAAGAACTCATTTCTTCAAATGAAGCACCATTCCCCCGTTTTCGATTAAGTATAAACACAATGACACATGATTAGACAAGTGAAATATTAGATGCTAAACAGAGTTTAAGGTATTTGTGCTTATTAATTAACTGCACATTGGCAGTACCAAGTGACAATTGTTTTTCGTCTATTATTCAGTTAAAAATGCAATGGAGATAGTAACAATAAACATAGTAATCCAGAGCAACAAATCATTAAGATAATTAAGTTCTTCAAGTCATTACTTCAAATTAGGTTATTTGATAATGTTATGTTTCAATTAGCTAAAGTAAGAAAAACACAGGAAATGAAGAAAAATCAGTAAGTGTCACAGTTTTTGACAGGATTAATTAGATGTTTTTTTACCTTTATGAAAATCATTTCCTTGACACTGTTCAAATTCTGTTAAATTTATCCAACAAAACAAATTATACAGAAATATTTTTATCTTATTCGTTATTTTTTTAATAACTATGGTGTTTGAGCCAGCTTGAGCGCCTAAACTATTCCATTCAATACCTACATCTTCTTCTTCCACAAAATTAAGGATCAATTAATCCATCAAAAGATAAAGTCTTAGTTGACAACTTAAAAATTGTCATTATCTTTTCTTCATGGTAAGTAGAAGTGTATATAGGTCGGTTTGGTTCGATTTTTCCATTAAAAAACTTAAACCAATTATATCAATTTATTAAATCTAAAAATCTAATCAAACCACATAAAGTCAATTTTTTCGGTTTAAGTCATTTCTTTCTCTCTCTCTCTTTTAATAATTATATTGTGATTGAAAAAGAGATCAAACATATTTTCACTTATCTATGTGATGCAATAAAATTTGAAGTCGTTAAATGAATAGAAAATTATAGAAAGACTATAAAATTCACATGAGTACAAAATATTTTCATTGAAATAACAATAATCATTATGCTAAATTAATAAGATTAAAGACTACAATCAAGCTGAATACAAAACAAAATATGTACTAAATAGATTCTTAACTTCGAATTCGAATAACTTTCGATTGAATACAAAACAAAATATTTACAAGCCCAAATTTAAAATAATATATCTAAATATTGAAAACTATAAACTAATTAAAAAAAGTAGATTATAATTAATTGATTTTTTTCTTTTAATACCAAACCAAACCAAGAATGATCGAATTCCTTTTCAATGCCAAATCAAACCACAAATCGGTTTTTTTAACGGCTTGCCTTGTACACCCCTACTGGTAAGTATCAAGAATTTCAATTTGATTATAATTTTAAAATATTACAATTCTGCCTTCATTTTTTCTGCCAAATATTTTTTAAACCACTTTGTGTTTCCTGTTCTGAAAATAGAATTTTCGATAATGAATTATTCAATAACATCTTCTGAGGCTTTATGCTCTTCTATGTTTTTGGTCTTGTTGTCTTATATTAAGTCATTATTCCTTATAACTTCAAGATCAATTGATGGTATCATACTATTGCCATTATCAATGTTATTGATTTTATTTATTCTGGAATAGGGAACAATTTTTTTTTACTCCAATTCTTCTACTTATTTCCTCATTATTAATGGAGAATATAAGTACTTGCCAAATAAACTCAACAAACATAGCTAATATCCAACTTTAAGGGGTATCAAATACTTCTAATAAATGCAAAATAAAGACAATTTACCCCCTAAACAATTTTCATGCCTGAATTAGACTGTCCCTAGTTGTACTAGGAAGCCAGACCTATTAGCATGATAATGTAGGAGTTCCCTCCATACTAAAAAAGTTCCATACTTCATTAACTTTTCGTCCATTTTGCTTTTGCCCGAGTTCTTTTCTTGTTTTAGTTCATAATTCTCTAGAGTCTCACCATAGTGTTAAGTAAACAGAGACTCACTAAATTAATTAGCACTTTTATCTGTTCAACATTCAGATTGCCCTTTGTATTTGGAAATATTGGATCGCAGTCCAAGCATAAATTAAGAATGTATTTTAAGCAGCAAAGAAAGAAGAGAAATTGCCTTTGTATAGAAATTTTGAGATATAGTGAGGGAATGTGGAAAAAACAATCTCAAAACACCAACTTGTGGGACTTCAATAAATAATATAGATAGGTCAATGACTAGAAGCTCACTTATGTAGGTTCCCCATACGTGACCATGCAAGAAATGCTGGACCACCAAAGAAATCATCCAGGTTTGAAGTGCTAATATTGAAGTTCTGCATAGATGAAAGCCATCTGTCAAATATATAAGTACAAAAAATAAAGCAAATAAAGGCCACAGTAAGACCAATGTTATGTCGAAAGAGGCTTAATAGTTTTTTATGGATATCCGTGATGTTTGGGCTAATGTGCCCGCATCTTAACTATTTTACTAGGTACATCTTTTGCCAGACCGGATATCTCTGCCTGTTAAGGTAGTAAGAAGAGAAGAAATCACCTAATTTATTTTGTTTATGTTGGGATTTGTAACCTTGGTCACCAATGTTTACACCTACTTCGTTGACCACCAGCCACATCCTTGGGTGCTTCCAAAGAGTCTTAATATTATACTTAAGTTCAGAAGTCTCAGCATGCTCTACAATTAGCATATATCCACTATAGCAAACTGAAGACTTTACCAGAAAAGTTGAAGTAGTAGAAGTATCTTTAAAATTGAGAAGTAGATCAGATGCTAGAGGACTTTTAAGTGTCCAGAATCAGAGAACTCGTAAGAGAATAGAATATAATCAATTTCATATCATCAATAGTAGCATCCATATGAACATTGAAGAATTTGATTTGCCCTTCATCAATGTACTAGCCAAAGATAAGTGTCCCATTACATCAAAGCTAGTTCATGGATGATTCCAAAAGTCAAATATAACTTCACTAAGTTAACTTAAACAGCTTTTTGAATTTTTACATCAAAACTTTTGACTTGAAACCTTTCACCCTACGCCTGCACTTTTTTCTACCGAAATTGATCTCTTTGAACAGACTCCATTGGAGCCTCTTTCCTTCTTGCTCGTCTGATATACAACGACATAATTGCTTCATATGTTAAAATTATAAAGTGTAACTTTTGGAAAATTATAGAATAGTGTAGAATATTATAGATAAAAGTTAGGAGATAT
>JAABOM020000075.1:25365083-25378092 GCA_011800125.2 Solanum clarkiae
TTACCACTACCTCATAGAGGTAGAGAGGCTGTTTCCTTAAACCCTCAGCTCAAAACCCATAAGCAGAAATACCTAGAGAGAATGGTAAAATTTAAAGGGATCAGTAGCTCCTAATAAGCTGGAAAAGAAACAATCAGGGTAAATAGGAAATTTCTCTAATTTGCCTAAAAATAATCTGTACAGGTTTAAAACGTATTAGTAAAGAGAAACTAGACTTTGAGGTTGAAGAATGTAATAATTAAACCAAGCCCATGGAGCTTAACGCCCATCTGTTTTCAGGAAAACAAAAGAAATGCTTCATATGTGAATTAAGTTGCAACGACGCCCCTTCGCATTCAATATGGACCAAAGCATTTTACATATATTGACTCTATTAGGGAAGAGAACTTTTGACCACTTACTAAATGAATAATTAAAAAGTCATGTTAACTGATGATTCAAGTTTTGCTAACCTCAGCTCTCTCTCTTTTAACTTGAACATTTGATAGACCTATCTGCCTAATCACGTGCTCCAAAAAGGAACAACGCTTATTCATAGACTCTAGAAGGGTCACTTTCCATCCTGCACAAACAATTTCGTTCAGTGGTCATACTTAAGTGATCGAAATTTAAGAGAGTTAGTCAGAAAAATATTGCAAGAATAGATTGACATGAATTTGCAAAGGAAAAGCTTAACTTTTATAGAGACGATGTATATCAATCTCTTAACAAAATACTCAAGCAGTAAAAGCAGCTCGTTCCATTTAACAAAATGAAATCTCACATTTAACAAAATACTCGACGCAATATTTAATTTACTTTAAAAGAAATCGAATAGCTACCAGGGGAAGCAATAGCCAAAATTACTCCAGGAAGCCCCGCACCGCTTCCAACATCGACGAGATTGAGATTCTCGGACGAAGGTCCACAATGTGAGAGATACGAAGCCCTAATTGGTTCTATAATTGAAAGCGAGTCTTCAACGTGCCTTTCCATGACCTCGCTCTCCTCCTTTACCGCTGTCAGATTCATTTTCTGCTAATAAAACCCTTCATCTAAGTACATACAATTTCGTAACAGAAACGTATAAATAAAACACGAAAGGAGAATGGCGAACCTGGTTCCATTCAAGGAGGGAATCAATGTAGATATGCACTTGTTCTTTTTGGCGCGAGTTTAGCGCTTCAAAACGGGAGGAGCTGAAGACTTTTGAGCTTGCACTTGCGGTAAATGATTTTGCGCTCCGTGAAAGCTTTAAGGATTTTGAAGCTACAAGGTGTTTGATGAAAGTCCCAAATGAGAAAGGCGCTGTTGGCGCCAATATATTGAATCTACGCCCTCCGCAGAGCAACATTTCGGAGTGTTTACTTGGAGGGGACTAGACAGGAGCGACTCATTTAGGCGTTACCTGCCAATGACTTATATTGACTAGCAAGACTGATTTCCTAAGGGGTCGTCTGAGATGAGGCATAAAGGCATAACAAGCCTAGGATAAAAATTGAAATGTAGGATTATTATTTGGCCCGAGGTATTAGTAGTCTCGAATTATTTATTCCACTATTTTTGCCTTAATGATAGGATAAGTTAATAAAGTTATTCATATGTTGAAATAACTTATCTCAAATAACATGTTACCAATCAAATGCCCCTTAAGATTCTTACACCTCCCTATACAAAATAATTGATGTTTTAACTTGGACATAATGTAGTCTCAAACAACTAAGAAGATATTTGATTCTTTTTCTCAAAATTTCCCTTCATATATTCTTGATTCAAATGTACGGATTTATTGATACTTATGTCAGTTTAAAATGCACAAAAAAACAAAAAAAAATCATAACGAAAGGTATTTTCATCAAAATTAGTCTCACTCCCTCAACAATAACAATATAGTCAATGTAGTGTTACTAAATGGATTTGATGTAGATTGTATGCAGATCTTATCATTACTTTCGAGATGGACATTTATTCTCATGTCCAAATAAAGTTTTGGATATGACATGCTCTTTAAGAGAATTAGTTAATGATGTCAATTAAAAAATATAATTTGTCAATATTGGTTTTTTTTCCCTTCTTCTCAAACTCTTATCAAAGATAGAGATAGTTTGAAATTTTAGAAAATATTAATAATTACTAATACATTTTTAAGCTTTGAACAATTAGTTCATTTTGGATCATATAAAAAGACTCAAAAATTCATTAATTTTGTAATGAGGGAACAATTTTTGGTAATACATGAATTCCTTAATCCGCATATCCAAAATTGAAACATCAATTATTTTGGATCGGAGAATACTACTCATTAGTTATTAATATTCAAATAGAATTTTTAGGTTTAACTCTTAATACTCAAACCGCTGCGATGGTGTTGTATTGTACCTTGATATCTTTCATTGCTCCCAAGGAAGAGCTATTTAAAAATTAGTAGTATTTACCAACAATGATACTAAACCGTCAAAACTACTCTCTTTGTTCTATTTTATGTGACATCTTTTCCTTTTTTGTTCGTTCGTAAAAGGATATTGCCTTACTGGAAATAATTTACCTTTAAAATTTCTTTTTTACCCTTAATAAAATAATTCTCAGTCACACAAATATCTAAGAATGATTCTAGACCACAAAGTTTTAAAAGTCTTCTTTTTTTTCTTAAATACCGTGTCAAGTCAAAGGGTGTTAGGAACGGACAGAGCACAGTTTTTCCCTTTCATAGGAACAAGTAAAATATTTTATTTATGTATGAATAAAACAGAAACATTACCAATTTCATGTAGAAGCCAAAATACTAACTCTTCTGCATCTGAAAGCATAATGGATTTTTCTCCAACCTTTTTGAACAAACAATTTATAACGCCACAACTCTCCATTCAACCTTAGTTTCAGTAATGTTTGGCTTCCCAACACAATCATCTTCCGTTTGTGTAAACATATATGTTTTTCCTATAACTTTTTGAGATTAATATGTGCTTAAGCACACGCAAGAATTAAAGACTCAACGATTGGTCTTGTATTCTGAACCATATAAAAAGAGTTAGGCCTCGCTTGTTCTTTTAAATTTTCTTTTAAGATTAAGTTGTCATAATTTGAAATATATTTATTTATTACAATATTATCTTTAAGTTTGAATACTTAATAATTGGGTTTATTTTGTAGGGAAATTTTATATATATACCAAAAATTAATTAATTTACAACAAATATAGTCCATGTTTTATTTTTATATAAAAAATAATCCAAAATCAGTCAAAAGTTATGGAAAGTATACACTACTATATAATATATATTACTTATACATGAATTATACATTAAATATATATTATGATACACAAATATATACTGACTATATATGTCTATACAACAAAAACTATTTTTTTATAATTATTTTAAGTAAAGCATCCCTTAGTATAATTATCCCATATTTTTTTCCTGTTACAACATAAAAAGGAACAATTTCAATTGATTGAGTGACTTTTTGGATAATCAACTCGGTGTTATTGCATCTTAGTGTTAATTTGTCTAGACACTACAATGATTGAGAGCCATATACCCATTTTAATTCTTGATTTGCTCAGTTCCAATATTATACTTCCTCTGTCATATTAACTGAATTTATGAGCTACTACACACATATTAAGAAAAAAACTCTACACTATACTTTTCACTATTACCCTTTGTAACATCATAAATATATAGTGTAGTTGTTTCTAGAAAATATAAAAGTTCAATAAATGAAAGGACAAACATGAAAAAAGTTTCAAACATTTATCTTGAACTTTGAAAAATTCAACTATTTTGAACCTTGAAGAAAGCCTTAAAAATTCAATTAATTTGAGACGGGAAAGTCTCATTTATGCGCCTCATTAAACTATATTTTTCCTATTCCATATCTTGTAACAAATCTTCATTACTTTCGTTCGATCATGTGACTCATAGGCATGCTATATTTTCTGTCCAAATTTTTGTTATAAATATCTTGAGCGTCAAAATTATAATTTTTACCACTAATTTAAAAGTACAATGTTAATTTTTTAAAATAATATTTCTATATTTAAAACGTGAAAGTATTATAAGTCACATTATTAATATTTTAAAATATTTTACAAACATATAAATAAATTACGATTAAAAAATAAAAACATGTTTGACTCTCAAAATTCAAACTCCACCTGTGGGAATAACATACTTAGGAGCTGCTTATTCCTTGCTGTTTTTCAACAAAAAAAGTTCAAAATGTTTGATATACATTAGGTTGATTTATTTTTGAATTATTTCTAAAGATAGATCGACTAGTTTTTCAAGTGTTCTTTTCCATTCACAAAATTTAATTATTTTTTTCAAGTTAAATGCATATCTATCTAAATACAACTTTAACTAATTTTCAGCTATATGTTTATTTTTCAATTTAATTCCAAATATCACAAGTTTGATGTCCAAAAAATACAAATTCAATTTCAGAACTCTTAGCTTCCATTTGGCTTTGAAGTTGTGATTTTTTAAACTTGAAAGTTGTTTGAACATACATTTCATTAGCTAGGAAACAATTTGAACTTCTTGAGTGACAGTGAACATTTTGGAACTTGATGAAATTTTTTCAAGACAAATTCTCAAAATTAATCTATGATCAAACAAATCTATGGATTATTTATTCTATCATTTTTATCTTAGTGATGAAATAAGTAATCACATATACATATATGATAGAATAACTTATTCCAAAATAACATGTTACCAAGCAAACGGCGACCACTAAGATTCTTACACCCTTCTATCCAAAATAATTGATGTTTTAACTTCAATATAATGTTGTCTCAAACAACTAAGAAGATAATTTTTCAGGACAAATTCTTAAAATTAGTCTATGGCCAAACAAATATTTGACAATAATTTTTTAAAATCTCATTTAAAATATATGATTACATGAAGTCTCACAAAAATTATAATATATTTAAAGTTGTAAGTCTAAAAAAGAAACCTGTTTTATACCCTAGCCTCTTGTGGGAAGAAAGAAAAGGAGAAAAAGAGAAGAATAAGAATTGTAAGTTATAGTAGTATAGTACTGAATATTCAGGCAAAAGAAACAAATATTCTCTTGATCAATCTCTGTCCTATGAAAAGGAAAACTCATTTTTTGAAGATAAGAGAATATATACAGTAAAATTAACAGTTAACATAATAAAGTACAAACAGGACGTAGATGATAAGCATTTTATTCTTATTTCACATATAAGACATATGAAACCATGTATTAATATATATAAAATCTCAAATCTCAAATAGATCGATCGATACGAATAAAAGATGGGATAAAAGTTAATTTGCGTGTTAAAAGTTACACTGAAACCCCAAGTAATTGGCGATCTGATCGGCAACAAGATCGAGTTGTTCAGATGGTAAACATAAGTAAATTAATTTTAGAGAAAAGGTTTTTCATTAATTACTAGGTTTACTGAAACAAGAAGATACTGATGAATTATGTAGTCCAAAAATAAGAATAACAAAAGAAGAAGAAAATTTAAAATGAATTACTACTTAAATTAAAGAGTTGAAGAAACACGCATATGTTATGAATCGGACCATGATGCTTGATTCCCCGTAAATAAGAAGAGTTAATTTGTAGAAGATTCAAGAGTACTTAATTAGTGTTTTCCAACTAGGAAAGCAGTACTCTTGTTCATTGTCAACTTCAACATCTTCTTCTTTGTTCTTCGTCTTCGTCTTCGTCTTCGGCTTCAGCTTCTTGGATGAGTAATAATATTGTTGATGAAATGAAGTGATCATGGTGATGAGGTTGGTGAACGATAAAGAAAGGGAAGCAATGATGGTGGGGAAGAGTCAGAAGAGAGAGCAAGCTGGAATAACAAGACATTATGATTGCTCTTTATGTTGCTGCCTGCCTTTCTAAGCATGATCAAGAGAATTCCAATGTAGTAGTATCACTTATTAATATATAGTAATAGTAATAAATACTCCATCCTCCAATTTATTTCCCTTCTCTCTTAATTTATATGATATAACTTAATTTTTTGATATTTGGGCTAATAGAGATGGTAGATATCTCTTGAAATTAATTAGGATCTACACATCAGTTAGCTAGCGCGAATGTTATATCATTTGAGGTGAATTTAGAATTTAAAATTTATTACGTGTATATGTTTAGTAAGATTCTCAAGAGATACTCGTGAGTTTGGATCAAATTTACTTTTGAAATTTGTGGCGGTTACTTTGTTTCACTTTTAAAATTTATAGTTTTAGATAAGTCATAAAATTCATGTGAGCCTAAAAAAACTCATCAATTATAAAATAAAAGAATTTAAATTAAACTATCTTTAAATTTAGAAAGATATTATTCTTAAAATTAATTAAACAATAGAAAATGCTCTGTGTTAAGTCAAAGAATGTCACATAAAATAAGATAACACATTGAAGCTCGATTATATTCAGAGACGTGTCGCGTAGGGTCGCATATGAGGGGAAGCACTCACTATCAAAGATTTTTTCATTTTCAGAGCTCGAACACGAGATCTCGAAATAGTGTCATCCGCTGCACCGCATCCTTTTGATAGCGATTGAAATTCTCTATCTTTAATGAGAAATCACAAACTTAAACTTTAGAAGTAAAATATCTTGATAAGGAACATTTGTTCCTGTGAGTAGATTTAGTGGATGCGAATCCAAGTTAGGAAAACAATAGGCAGGTAGTGGAGGCCCCCTTTCTCAAAAATAGTAAATAATCAGAGTGCACATGCATGGTACTAGCTAATCTCTTTATGTATTTTGACCCTAATCAGACACTATAGCTAACATCTGTATGCAATTATTCCTTAGAAGTTGCAGCACAAGGACACATTTCTTCACAGGGGAATCAAACAACTACTCACATAGATATATACCGGAAAAATGATGCAGTTGAATTTGTAATGAGATCAAGGACACGCATTTTGATTTAACTACGTTAAATTTAAGTATTAACAGCTAATTATGTTAGTAAAAATATGTTTAAAAAACTGAACTTTTTCTAATAAAATAAGTGAAGCGAATTGTGTAATTGAAACAGTTTTTAACTCCGATGAGGAATGTTTTCACTAGTAAATGCTACTATAGAGTAAAGACTTAGAGAACTTAGATATGAAAATTTTGAAGCACCAGAATATAAGTATATCAGTATCGTATTGTTTAGCATCAAATGTTATAAAGCAATAGAAAAGTTCGACTCGACCCATAAAGTACTGCAATCAATGGTTGTTGTCCATGTGAAAATGTCGTTAGTAATACCACATAATATTCTTCTGTTATGGACAGAGTATATTGTATGATCGTATATATCTAGCATATCTATCCTTTTGTTGTCCTTTTCACCACATCATTGGCACATAAGTCCTTTTCAATCCTCAATTGAACCAAGAGTTTTCATTTTTCTCTGGATAATGATCATTTTTGTGTCTTCGAAAACCCATTGGGACAGAACCTTTTCCGAATTCATCTTCGGGACGAGTTCACTTCACCAAATGCGTCTACTTTTTAATTCTTTCCTGTGCACAAATCACTACTTATTGGAATGTTGTACAAGCCAAGTAGCACAAGGTACAACACAGCGGTACAGTATTTTTTTTCTGGTCAACCCTTTGAATTTGTGTTTTCCCTGCAGGTAAATTAAAATAGAATCTTATTTTTAATTTTAGAAAGAAAAAGAAATATAGAATTGGAT
Organism: Solanum clarkiae; assembly: GCA_011800125.2. NCBI lineage: Eukaryota > Viridiplantae > Streptophyta > Magnoliopsida > Solanales > Solanaceae > Solanum > Solanum clarkiae. The sequence continues at coordinate 25,372,764 of JAABOM020000075.1, forward strand.
GTTGGACGTGAGTAGAGGTGTACATAGCTGGATATCATAAAGCAATTTCAATTTTTGAAAAGATAATAATAATTTTATAATTTATGTATAATATATGATAGGCAACAGAGAAAAAGGCTGTTTCTGGACTGTATATGAATATGCTCTTATTCATACTTTATCGGGTTTTGATAAAGATTTTAGCATTCCGAACAATAAATAAAGAATGGGAAGGAATCATTGAACTTCGTAATATTACAGAAATCAGATATTTAATTGTCTCTGCCTGCGACTTGTGACAGATTAAGCATTTCCACAAGTAGAACACACTTTTACATTATATACTGTAATAAATAGTATGACATGTTTGGACGAAAATATTGACGATAAAAGTATATATCTTTAGAATAGATTATTAATTAAGAGTATTTGTGTTTGATTTTGAATAGTAACGGAGATGCACACATATTCTAGTGAGGAGGTATGTGACGTTAGCTATTATAAGTTTTGGGAGAGAGAGGAGTAAGTTCGAAAAATATTGAGTAGAAGTTATTAGACATCATGACATGTTAATTACACCTACGGCTTATTAAGGATATATAACCATATAGAAGAATATAATGATCTACAATTAGAGTAAAAGATTAGTATATAGTGAAACGTTTTTTAGTTTTCTTATTAGTATTAGTATTACTACTCTCCTACTATCATATTATTCAATTTTATTATTCTTTATTAGTTTCTTTGTTTCATTTATCATACTATATTGTAATTATGAGTAATCTTCTTACTCTCTTTCCATTTATTTTGATAAGTTTTACTTGAACCGATCATCTATCAAAAAGTGGAACATGTCAATTTTCAAACATCAGGATAGAGCTTATAGACACATCACCTTATAGAATTACATTAAGTAGATCATTGTTAAAATAAGCGACTAAATAAATAATTCCCTTCTTTCTCTTTTTCCAGCAGTTAACTTAATTTAGCTTGAATTATAAAAAATTCAAAAGCTATAATTGTATGTAAAATTATGAATAACACTAAATTAATTCTCGATAACTAATAAAATAAGGACTTCTGGTGAAAAATAAATAGAACTTGTGTGCTTTGACCCTGATAAATTACCCCTACTTTTGCCAGCCATCTTTTATTCCACTTTCTTCCACCTTTACAGTGAATTTTTTTTTTTGTGGCAAACATGTTCTTTGAACCACGGGAGATGAAGCATATTTTTCTTTTGCAGATTCCAATCTTGTTTTCTATATAAATATACTTATCCCTGACAATAAAAGTTCTTTCTATTTTATAACTGTTAACTATTCATATATAATTATCATAATTCATACCCCTAACATCAAAACTGGTACTCTCTAGCTAGCTGCTCATTTTATGCGGACGAGTAAAGGTATATCGAAAAACTATTGGAGAAGGTGATTAAATAGAATATGATGTAACTTCATATCACTGAGGACATACCTTAGATAGAAAGGTAGTAGGTAGAAGGTTAATAGACTAATCGGGGTAGGATGATGTCAGACCTTGTGTTTTAGTAGGTTAGTAGAGTAAGTCGTGTCTTTATATCTTATGTTGTTACCGTCTGTCTTACATTTGTTAATTTTATTGCACTTATATATCATCATTTGCTTTCCACTTTAGTCCTTTTCTTCATATCTAGTATCTTCTGCTTTGGAGTCTGATATTTTTGAGACGAGGGTCTTCCAAAAATAGCTTCTCTATCTTTATGAAGTTGTGGTAAGGAATGTGTACACTTTATCCTTCCCGACCCTACTTATGAAATTTCATTGGATATGTTATTGTTGCAGTTGGTTAAATGAATGAGTTTTATTTATGAGTTGATTTCAAACGTATTAGAGTTGGAGAAATCAGGAAAGAATATTTGTCAAGAAAAAATTTCCTTTTTTTTATACTGTTCGACTCTTTCTTACTTTTACTTCACTTTTAAGTCATATAACCTGAAAATGTAATGACTATACAAAAGAGTTGTTAGGCTCCAACTTACTCACCAATATTCTCTCTCACACCCAATACTTCTCTTCATCCATGAAATCAATTCATAGATCAATGGCAGATTCAAAATTTTCATATAGAGAGTTTGAAAAATAAAATTATATCTATTGAACTAGAGCATAAAGCAGAATTTTAGTATTTGTCGCTCAAGTTGGATAGTCTAGTATCACTAGCTATCTTTCCTCTTTGATTTAAGTAGTTCAAAACTAATAAATATATAAAAATATAGAAAATATAGAATGTAATTTTTTGCCGAGCAGATTTAGGTAAACCTCCTGACACCTACCTATGTAGATCCAACCCCACATAAATGACACATTGACAAGTGTGGTCCCATATGTCACAGCATATTATTGTACTTGAATTCGAAGATAGGTTAGAGTTGTAGCGCCATATTATATCACAACATTATTGTACTTGAATTGGAACATAGATTAGAGCGGTGTAGTCTATATACTTGGACATAATTGTACATTAATCAAGTACGTACAGCAGAATCCAAATCTTGTTTTACTCTTCTTCGTGCTTTCCACTTTTGTTATTCGTAGAGGGTAAAATCAAAGGCATATAAATGAATTTCCAAAACAACATTAACGTATATTAAACTCACTGAATCCAAATTACAACTGATAAGGATTGAAACAACAATGTAATTGTGAAAAATACTAATGTGGAAATCTTAAAATATGGTAACTAGAAGTAGATAAGATACCAAAGAACGTAGAAAAGAGATGAGAGGATAACAGCTGGAGAGTATGATAAGGTAAAAGGAGAGAGCAAGTATTTTAACAAAAATTATCTTAAATTTGCTTGCACAAACAAAATGTCAAATTTTCACACGTGAAAGTTATTTTAAACTTCTACAACGTTAATAAATCTCAGTATCTCGTAGATAGGAGTTAATTACGCCTATGACCTTCAATTCAATCCCCGTTCACGTTTTTTCTAAAATCAGAATTTGTTAAATTTAAAATTTTGTCGATAAAGTAAGTATTTCCAAACATTCAGATAAAATACCTTCCAAAATGGGCTATATTTGCACTTGCCCAGTAACTTTTAACCTACAAAGCCCACCAATGTTTTCTTCCAGATAGTTAGCATGTAAAAGAAGTCCAAATTTTCCAATATTAAGCTATAATCTAAAATTGTCAAATTTTCGTATATTTAATTGTTTTCATTTTAGTGAAGCAAGTTGTTGTATTTTATTTTTGTTCATAGAAGCTATCAATTTTTTTTATATACAATTCATTAAAATCTTACGTTGTATTTATTTATGTGTGATTTAATTATTTTCATTTGATTCAAGCGTGTTGTTATTTTATAATTTGTGTTGGTAAAACTTATCAAGTTTCTTTATATGTCTAAATACAAAATATATATGGATGTAATTATCTAACAGTTGATTCCAAATACAAGCACATACAAAAAATTCTACTTGTTGAAAGGTATACATATGTGGAATGTATTTAGTAGTTATCAGTCAATTCAAAAGCATATGAATACAAATACATATTGGTATAAAATACATATTTGGTACTTATTTTTCAGTATAAATAAATAAGATATAAAATGCAAATTTTGATGCAAAATACAAATGTCTAATTGTTTAAGGATTTTATAAATGTTGAAGTGTACTTTGTACTTGCCTTTCAATAAAGAAATCACATGAATACAAATATCCAATAAGAAATAATACAAATTGAATATGTTGATACAAAAAGTGCAACGATAAATTGGTATACTTGAATATATTAATATAAATATATTTCGGTGAATAATTGATTAGATTAATACAAAAAGTTAATAGTGAAATGATATACTTGAACACGTTGATACAATTGCTTAAAACTGAGCCAATACGCAAAAAAATTTCTTCAAAAACACAAAAAATATATTCAAATATGATTTTTTAAAATAAAAAGTACATAAATAAATTGAAACACCCACTCGATCACTCATCTTGTTAGCCATCATATTAATACAGGAGCGAACCCAAGTGTTGGGTTTCGGATGCTCGAGCACCCACTGACCTCGAAAAAATATGTGTATCCAATGATATAAATATAAGGTTAAGCACCTACTGAACAAGAAGTTCCGTGGGTATAATGTTCTCCATGCCTTCTTAAGGTTCAAGATGAGTTACCAAACGCGGGTTTGAATCCCACTAGATCCTGAAACTGCCACTATCAATACAAATTGTAACACCCTCGATAAACAAAGTCTATTGAAAACTCATTTATTACCAATTTTAATTTCATTACCAAAGTGTTGCTTTACAAATCATCTGAGGCGTACTTGTTGGACATAGTCACCCCAAGTACTCCATCAAAAGTACATAAGCTAGCATCAATGACAATTTTTTTTTTTTGGGGCCCAATATTGGGTGAGACGGGTCCTATTCTGATATTAAAATAGGTCTTAGGGTTAACTCACACTCCAAAAGTTACCTCAAAGAGAGGAGGATTGCCTAAGCTTTATAAGGAGACCACCTATCCCATTAACCACCAATGTGAGACTTTGTGTCTCAACACATCCCAATTTTTCATCCAAGATTCAGTCTGTGAAGTAGATGATTATGGTACAATGACGTAAGAGGAGCCGGAGGTAGCGAAGACGTAAGAAATTAATTGAAATTAAATAATTGAAAAGCCAAAAATAAAAATTCAAAATAACTAAATAGAAGTTACCTGATTCTATAAAATTCTGTAGTTGATGGAGATCCACTTACAAAGTCAAGATATTTTGGGTAGAAAATGGAACCAAAGTGTAATTTGAGTTGATATTAGTAAGGAGAAAAAAAATAATAAAGAAAGATACTATAGTTGAATATTATAAATAGGAGTATATTTTTTGTGTTGCGTAATTTTTCATATCTAAAATATAGTTGAGTATTCTAAATAATAGTATATATTTTGTGTTGAGTAATTTTTTCATATTATAAATTATAATCCAAATAAATAATAGTTATTATTTCAAAAAGGGTAAACCCTCAAATTGGACCCTAAACTTGGCACCATTTTGTAAGTTGGAACTTAAACTTTTGTAGTGCACAAATAGGACCCTCAACTTGGCAATTCCTGAACAAATAGACACAGGGTGCTGACGTGGCACAGTGAGTGCAGTACACTCGCGGAAGGCGCGTGAAAAGACTTTTTTTTTACCATTTCAGCTGAAAAAATGGGTAATTTGACCCTTTTACCCCTGCCATATATATATTTTCAAATTAACACACTTTTTTCTTCTTTTTTTAATTAAAAATACACAAACATTTATCTTTCTATTTTTTTTACACATTTTTAACCTTTTTGATAAATAATGA
>JAABOM020000075.1:25383793-25393860 GCA_011800125.2 Solanum clarkiae
TTAATTTTCAAGATTTACGTAATGCTCTATTTTTCTACCTTGGAGATTTCCCATCAAGAACTTTTGGGAATAGTATATTAATTGTTTGTACATGGAACCAAATTTTTCAAATGAAAATTTCAATTCAATATGTACTCCTTAAAATTTAACTTTCCTCCAAAAGTTTTTCTATAAAAAGAAAATTTATTTTTCTTAATGTTGAATTAACCATGGCTATAATACAATTTGATCTAAATATTTTATTTGAGCATGATACTAATGAGTTTTCTGATCTTAATATTGAAAAAAAATGATAATATTGATGAAATGTTGCCCTTATGGAAAATATTGCCTCATAAAGATAATTAAATGCACTTTGTAAAGAGTGTAGTTTAATATTTTTTAAAAGTTTAATTTTATTAAAGGGAAGGGTAATATTGGAAAAAAATTTCAAACATCTACCTTGAAGTTTGAACAATTTAAATATTTTGAATACTAAAAAATATTCTAAAAATTCAGTTATATTGAGACGGAGGGAGTATTACAGTATTCGATGGCTAATTATTAGGTTTTTAGCAAATTAAGCTAAGACTCATGTTTTTTGACCTCATACAAATTTAACTGTAATGCTTTTCCCTAGACAAGTATATTAAAAAATACCACATGATTATTAGTTTATGTAATACTCCCTCCGTATCAAATTAATTGAATTTTTGAGACTTTTGTCAATGTTTAAAATAGTTGAATTATTCAAAGTTCAAAAAGAACGTTTGAAACATTTTTCATATTTGTCCTTATATTTAAGTGAAGTTTTACATTTTCTAGGAGATACTCACAAAGAATAATAATGAAAAGTATGATATAAATTTTGTCTTTAAATAATTTTTCTTAATATGTATATATTACCTCACAAATTCAATCAATACAGGAGTTGAGAGAATATCAAATACATGACTAGAAAGATGGGCTTCTCTTTTTCTCTTTTACTTTCTAAAAGCATTATGGATATGTGCTAAATTATATATGTTTGGCTTGTGGTCGCAACTTTTTTGTATACGAGGGGAATAAGTTTATGGAATAGAGAGCCGTAAGACAGACAAGAAACATCATAGAAAATTCATTTGACCTCTGCTTTGTTCAATTTGATGTTATCTTTTCAAAACGGTTGAAGTAAAGAAATCCGTATTAATGTTCAATATAGTTTTAAATGCTGGGCATGTCACCATTTGGTCGCATAAATTTTATATACTTATAAATAAAAGGAAAATTTTGCAAACTTTAATCACAACATCAAAATGAAGTAAGCACGACTTTAATAGTTAGTGTGGGTTACTTAAAAGTTTCTGTCTCGATGGATTAATTAAACGCACACAATTTTATTTTATTTTGTTTAAAAACTTCAGAAATAATGAAAAATTCTTTAAATTGATATATGAAATAAATTTTCAAACCACGTTATTTGAAAAAAAAAAAAGTAGTATGATAATATAGATTAAAAAAAAGCATTTATGATCCAAAATTGTCAATGCAGTACAAGCTAAGGTGCGTGAATGAAGCTCTGGAAATTTCAAGAAGATCCATGATAAGATCTCAAGCAAAAACACTTTAACACAAACTAAATGGACTGCAATTAGCAATAAAAAGTGTATATACCAATATATACGTACCCCGCTATGTTATGTCATTATTGTTGATTTTTATTTCTCTTTTTATGGGAATATTTTAGCTCTGAGTAAAATCCCTCTTTTCATATTGAGAAGAGAAGGTCCGAGCAATGAATAGTTCTACCATTGAAGTTCTAATTCAATTTTTTTTAATAATTTACATCAAAATTCAGACTTTATTATTATCAAAAGTTTTTAGAAATCTTGCTATTTCAATTATTTGGCTAAAGATATAATATCTATATGTAACTCATATAGAAGATCCAGGCTGATTCCTTACCTATCCTGTTAGAAGAGAAAATTAACTAAGTTTATATAAGCATCTCTTTAGTTATCAATCTATTTATGAATCATTGTGAGACTTTAATCCACTCTAATCTTATTTTTTTAATGTATAGGCCCAACTAATACGTAAATTAAATGTCTAAATATAATCAACACAATCTTAATATCACATTAAAATGTATCACACGAATCTAACTCAACTCGAGCATTTTCGAACCTTATACAATTGACACTTCGGATGCTATTGAAACCTCAATAATATACAGCGTTGGGGCCGTTGGCACGGATCAATTATCAATGACCAAACTGACAAAGATGCGACAAACCCCAAAGAGGAAAAGACCCGACGACCATTGTTCTCCTTCTCCATGTCCGTCATTGAAATCGTCGAGAAAGGCTAATGTCACCGCCGGTCCTTCCAATGACAGTGAGCCATTCCCCGATCACTCTCGGCCCACGCCGGAGGAATGCCGAGCCGTACGGGATGATCTCTTGGCTCTCCATGGTTTCCCCAAAGAATTCATCAAGTACCGCAAGCAGAGATCACTCGATCATATTGGATATGAAGATAATGATATTAGTGTTGCTGAGTCTTGTACAGAGAGTGTACTGGACGGTCTGATAAGCACAATCTTGTCACAGAACACCACCGAAGCTAACTCTCAGAGGGCTTTTGCTTCCCTCAAATCTTCTTTTCCAACCTGGGAACGTGTACGCTTTTTTCCTAAATTGAATGAATTAATTATATTTCTTCACATATGCTTGCTTTACTATAGCTAAGTTGCTATTTTGTTAAGTTATAATGGGAACTGCTTTTCGTCTATTTTAGGGTTTCACGTTTATTATATGTTGTTTTGGCTCTAGCGTGTGTGAAATTTCAACTGTAGAAATAACTGATTCATTATATGTGGTACTTTACTTGTAAATGATGAACGAGGCTGATATTTACTTGTGGTCAAAGTTCAATGGCTTTTCTGATATTGTTCTCAATGAGTTTAGTTTTTGGGCAGTATTTTTGTTGCAAACCATCTTTAAAACCAAGAATGTCTATGATTTACTCTATAATAGATTTGTTGTGCACTGATTAAATGGATAAACTTGGCACTTCCGACCAACTTATTCATGTAATTTATCTTCAAATGCTTAGGTTTTAGCTGCTGATGCAAAGCTTGTTGAAGATACCATAAGGTGTGGAGGTTTAGCACCCACCAAAACTTCTTGTATCAAGGGAATATTAAGTTCATTGTTTCAGAAAAAAGGAAATCTGTGCTTGGAGTACTTGAGAGAGCTGTCTATAGAGGAAGTCAAAAGGGAGCTCTCTTGTTTTAGAGGAATTGGTCCCAAAACGGTAAATTGTTTTCAGTTTCCTTGAAATTTTGTCTGGGGAATCATGGGCCATGTTTAAGTCCAATATACATTGAGTTTGGAATTTGGATATTGATAATTGATATGCCTGTTTGTCATATATCATTAAGTGTTAGTAGCTTTTTGTCATACTTGTCTCTCAGAGATTTGCGAGTTTCTATTGGCATATAAATGCGCAACAAAGCCTAGATTCAAATTAAAAATACCATGTTCAAAATTGTTCTTTTCATGTTGATAACCAGAAAGCAGTATCTTGGTAAAGAGAAAATGAGGAGATCGTGCCTCTTTTGTTATTAGCTCTCATCTATAAAGCCTTACTATGAGATTCTGTTGTATTACAAGAAAATATTAATGCATTGGGAAACTTAATATTTTTAAGCTATAAAAATGCTTTTACATGTATTTATGCACTATTTAATTATTAACACACCCTATTTATGCTCGGGTTTCTGTTCATGGTACCTCAAAAACTGCAATTGCTTCAAAGCATATCTGATGTCAATGCTCTGTCCACCCTCCACTGCATGTCTGGGATGATTACCATACTTTAAAGTACATACTTTCTTTTTCAGGGTGAGGATGAGGGTTGATTGTTGGTCTATTTTTTTGGTGCCTTAAAGGAAGAAGAACTTCTTCCTTGTCTCTACTCAGAAAAGTAAATAAGTGGTAGAGAATTCTCTTGGAATTTGAAGTCACAACCCCTTAGTAGATCTTTTCATTGTTAATAATATCTGATTTGATCGAGCACTTACAAAATCAAAAAGAGTCGTTAATGTCTAATGGAGTCTCCGTTAGCCTACTTCTTTGTGCTTGGGATAATGGTAGTGCCAGTATGAGTAGTACCAAACTAGACTTGACTCAAGTTTTGTGTATGAAGTGAAGGTCGTATGAGTAGTACCATACTAGACATGATTTGAGTTTTGTGTTTGAAGCAACAACAACAACAACAACAACATACCCAGTAAAATCCCACAAGTGGGGTGTGGGGAGGATAAAGTGTACGCAGACCTTACCACTACCTCATAGAAGTAGAGAGGCTGTTTCCTGAGGACCCTCATCTCAAAACCCAAAAGCAGAAAGAACTAGATATGACAAAAGGAAAGCGAAGGAACAAAAAGAGCGGCTAATAATAAATAGCACATGGCAGTATGTAAATATGATAAAACTAACACATATACGACAGATAATGAGAACACATGTTAAAAAAAAAAACCAAGGCCATGCATCCACCTAACCCTACCAATTAGCCTGCAATTCTAATTCGCGACCTCCACTTCTTTCTATCTAAGGTCATGTCCTCAGTGAGATCAAGTTCCGCCGTATCATGTCTGATCACCTCCCCCCAATACTTTTTCGGTCTACCTCTACCCCTCCGTGTAGCTTCCAAAACCAACCTCTCGCAGCTCCTAACAGAAGCATCGATACTCCTTCTCTGCACATGTCCAACTCTATTTAATAGAATACTAAAATGTATCATACATTATTGAGCAATTCTTTTTTGGCTAAAATATGATGTTGCAAAGAGCAACATATTAAGCATGATAGAGGGAGGAAATAAGTGATGAAAAATATTTGACCAAATGTTTGGTGGAATAAAAGGTGCACACAAGCTGGCCCCAAAAAAAACATTTGATGAGACAGCTGAGAAACCGAAGGAGAGCCTAGGAATAACACGGGTAAAGAAGTGCATGAGGGAGAAGCAAGAGAAGAAGACACCTGGAGCAGCTGAGAGCAATTGCAAAACTTAGTGTTGATTTCATTTCCAAGTCTAGTGCATGTGTGTCCAATGCATGAAAGATATGTTTTTCTTGAAACGGAGGACATGGGTGCTGTTGCCTTTTATATAAATAAAAAGAAGTGTATGAGTGTGCAATAAAACAAAGTAAAAGGCAGATCACAAAATGCTTCAGACACGAATTTTAAAATGTATTACCAGTGATGTTGAAGAGATTAAGTGATTACCTGAAGGATGACATGAAAAGAAATAAGGCTTATGCTAATGGTGGTGTTTGCAAATTGAAAGATCTTATCACCAGCAACATTTATAATTGACATTTTACCAGCTACTATTTTTCTAATAGTATGCAATGGATGCAGGTGGCATGTGTCTTGCTGTTCCATCTTCAGCGAGATGATTTTCCAGTGGATACACATGTGAGTTTCACTTTAAAGGGCATATTGCCTCTCCAAAGTACTTCGCTAACATCCTTCTGAAAAAGAATTACTTGGCTAACATGCAAAACTTGCTACAGATTTTTCAGATTGCAAAGACTCTTCATTGGGTACCTGCTGCAGCTGATGTGAAAAAGACATATATTCATCTGAATCGGCGAATTCCAGATGAACTAAAGTTTGACCTTAATTGTCTCATATATACCCATGGTAAGGTCTGTAGAGAATGCTCTGGAAAAGGTTCTAACAAACCCAAAAAGGAACAATGTGTCAAACTTTGCCCATTACTGGGCTAAAGTTCTAATGCAATATGAAATCAAATTATGACCTGCATCTATTCATGTACATGAGGGCTTTGCTTTCCGTTCTGTTCTCTTTCATGGTCCCTGAACTCTATGCATCTATTCGTGGACATGAAGTTTTTGCATTTTTTTTTTGTTCTCTTTCATGATCCCTTCACTTTTGGTGCTGATTTGGGTTTGAGCAAAAAGATGAAATAAAAAAGTGGTGGATTGAGACGCAAAATGCATTACTTCATGTCTTTGGATCACTTCTTAGAGAAAACAGGTCTCGGAATGATTATCCCTGCCTGATGGGTCTACATCCATCCCTGGATGTTGATAGGTACTGTTAACTTCCCGGCTAGCTCAGCTAGTATACTTGATTGTTACAAGGGGGGAGGCTAAAGCTTCGGGAAACTGCTAATACCAGAGTAGAGAGATTGGAATGATTACAAGACCCTCACTTCCAAGATTGGACGGTTACCTTCAAAAAAGAGAGAGAGGGAAAGGCCCCACGCGGTTAAAAAGCTGAAAGAGAAGCTACTGGGCAGATAGATCTCTGCCATGGGAGATTGGTGCCCCTTGAGGTATGCTCTTCCGGTGGGTTGTTCCTTTATCTATATTTTCCATCCAGCGCCCGCACTGCATCAAAAAAATCAACATCTTTTTTTTTTTTAAATCTAAGTCATTGTCTCATATCTGTAAGCAGGGGGTCTGCATTCACTATTAAGCCTCTATGTGACTCAAGTAGCGGATTATAGTTCTTCCTTTTAGAATGAAAGTTTACTTGCTCGTTTAGGTAGTTAGTTCGTTTCCTCATCAGCGAGAGAGAGAATTCCTATTTGATATAGCTATTTGTGCAAAGTATTTTACTGCTAAGAAGCAACTGTCTCTTGTATAGATCGTGTATTAATCTACTATAATTATATGGTATACTTCCTTCTATCGTAACTATAGGGTACTCCCTTTTTGTGAATTACTGTATTTATTCGAGTGATCCACAAACAACGGAAATCTCTCCTTTCCTATCTCTATCCCATTCATCGGTACTGATCGTTGATACTGTAAAAGTAGTTTTCTTGTTAACTTGTGCTAGCTCATGATCTAAACGAGTCGCACATACTCCTTGGTACATGCTTCTCGACCCTGAGGGCACCCCCGAAGAGCGGGGGATTGTATGACATTTTTGATTGGCTGTCTTGTATATCTGAAAAGTTGTTTAATAGTTGGCATGTTGAATCATATACAATATGACGGGTTGGTTTAGATTGATCCTAACCGAATTGGGATTTTGAATCTGACCGCACTTTCCTTAGGTCAAAGGGCCATCGATCTTGACCGGACTTCCCCAGGTCTTTGGCCTGAGCTGTATGAGGCAAGAACTCCTCCCACGTACGGTTCAGAGGCTGAGCTCCACCCCAGAGTAACGGTGTGGCTTAGGTCAACTAACACAAAAAAAGATATAGTTCACTCATATCTATTTTCACTACATGGTTAATTATTTCCTGCGGTCATTCTGCTTCAGTTGTGTTTTCCTCACCTCCTTATTGAAGAATAAATCTTTTTGAAAATTGAGTGATAAGCATGAAATGGGGTTTGAGATGATTGGGGATAAGCACCAAATAACAATGTGGTATTACAACACATTCCATTATACTTGTGCAATGGGAAAAAGCTTCAAAGATGTGGTCCAATGATCCAACTTGGGTAAATGGAAACAAAGAACCTTAGCTGGCTAATGCTAATACATGCCAATCAGTTGCTTTAGCTATAAGTTTATTTTTCTAGGCTCTGGATACAAACTTATTATGCTCAAACTAGATAGGCTCAGATCTAATTGGTGGAGCTTTAATTAAAAGATTTGCTTCTCTCATTATCCACTTCTGATTTTATTTTATTTTTCTTGTAATCAACAAGTAATTTCATATGCTTTTGACAAGGAATAATAACCATATTCCAGTAGAAATACTAATTTATTTGTAATCTTAAGTTACATGGAAGTTCAGATGAAAACTGTTGCAGTTGCCTACCAGCTGTGGTGACCATTTTTTTTTCGAGGATGTGGTCTACTGGTCCATTCTGGTATGAGCCTATATGAAACGATGATTATCAGCAAGTTTCTCTGTTGCTAAGTTACCTTGAGAGGGGATATTTCTGAGTGAAGAACATAGTTCCTTTGCGAGCTTAACTAATGACATGTCTTCGGTAAAAAGTAAAAAGAATGAACTAACGACATGAAGTGAAAATTAAAGATACAGTGGGAAAAGTCCCATTTCAGTAGTGCAATAGGCTCCCTGTTCTGGCTTTATGTGATTCTTTTTATTATATAATGATTTAGTTGGATATGATGTTGGCTATGCACGACTGTGCCATGTTCTTTTGGTGGTTCTACTATAATATATTTTGCATCTCCTATAAATTGTAGCATTCCAAAACAATTGGCATGCCGGGAACTTTTTATTCCAATGGATGAGGCATTATTCCAAAAATCTACCAACTTATATCTCCTTTCAACTGGAAGTAATGGAACAGATAATGGATGTTGCAAAATTACTGCTTCAGATAAAAAGTTTAGAATTTTTGGCTTTGAGGTAAATCCTTGTTCAAAATCTGAAAGTGAAGAGAGTATAAGCTCCTCGGGAATATCTGCACATGAAAGACAAATGGAAAAAACTTCCATCTTTATGAATCCCTCTGGTGCAGTTCTTCCCGACCCAAATGAAAACCTCAGAAACTTAAGCTCCTCAGTTGTCGGTGAGTTTAAATATGAGTGCCGCTTCTGTTTAAAGAAGTTTACTAGCTCACGGGCACTGGGAGGTCACCAAAATGCCCATCGAAAAGAGAGGCTGAAGAAGAAAAGAATGGATCTCGAAGTAAAAAGAGCTATTAGTTCCATGTTCCAGCTTTATTCTTTCATCAGAAACACTGGAGTTATCTACCCTCACTATTCTCTTAGTCATCAAGGCCTTTGTCTTTATGTTCCTACCATTGTTTCTGGAGGTTCACTCATCAATTTTAGCTCTGTATATCACTATCAGAGCGAATCTCATCCCCTATATGTTACTGTTGACGCTGCCCAAGGTGAACTTCAGTTGCAGAATAACTGTTTTACCTTGTTGCAGGGTGGTGAATCTAGACGGAGAGACCTGTTGTCGTGAGTGTTAAGTTCTTATGTTGGAAAATTTGTCATCTAAACATAGGTTGCTAATGTCCCTGGAAACGAATTGAGTTGCATATTATTTACTCTCACTTATCAAACAAAAGATATAGCAGCTATCTCGACTAATACTGCCTACTCTTATTTTTGGATGTTTTGGATCTAATTTGTTCTTAATCAGGCTACACTATCAAGACAAGCAGTTGCAGAAAACTCTTAGATATAGAGCCTAAATAGAATGTGAGTTGGCTTTAACAGAAAAGGAAAAGCCAAGTCCATGTTCTTTTGAAGCAAACTGCTTATATTTATACATTCCATCACATTTATGTCCTTCTAGTTAATTACAATTAGTGCTTCTCCTAATTTGTCTACTATTAAAATTTGTGCAAATGACACCATGATCAGTGCCCTTGATAGTGATGGGGGTATCAATATACTGGCAGAGGATTAAGTTCAGTTTTATATGATACCGATATGGTATCAATATATCATCAAAGTATTACAAAAGAATATATTTTCTATTAAGTTAAAGTTTAATAAATAAGTTTTCGACTTTAATAATTTTCTCTTAATTGTTTTATTCTTAGAAAAAGAGCCAAAAACTATATGATACCGATAGGGTATCAATATACCGATGGAGTATCATAGAGAATTCAATTCAGTCGTATATGATATTGATATGGTATCAATATATCGATGGAGTATCACAAACAATATATTTTCTACTAATATTGAGTTGAATAATTTTCTTTTAATAATTTCTTATTTATTTCTTAAAAAAAGAGTCAAATCCTATATAATGCCGATATAGTATCAATATAACGATGGAGTATCGTAGACTCAGAGAACTAATCTCAGTCCTATTTAATTTTGATATGGTATAAATAATCAATGGAGAATCACAGAAGATTAATTAGTAGCTATGCTGATATCACAAGTGAAATAAAAAAAGAGAAAAGTGGAATAAGAGAGTAAATAGTTTGTTTCATGGGTCCTTTAAAGATAAACAATTTGAGTTAAATTTAATTTAAATAAATAATTTCACAATTTGATCTATTTTGTACAATGTGCTATAGTTGACATTCTTTCCATCAATCTTGGATGGAGCCAAAGATTGACTATTTTTTGGCTTTGGAGTATGATGGAATAAAGCAAAATGGCTCT
>JAABOM020000075.1:25393960-25412506 GCA_011800125.2 Solanum clarkiae
CATCCGACCCCCCCTCACCCCGCAATGAGCGGGAGCCTTTTGAGGCACTGGGGTATGTTGTTGTTGTTGTTGTTGTGCTATAGTTGACATAATACTTCAGTTGGAAATTTTTACGTGGCGTAAGTATGTATTTGCATTAATTTATTTCTTACTCTCTTTACGTCAAATCATAAACGCATGTCTTTCACATAACCATTTATAGTTGTTACTTGTAAGGTACAATGCTCACCCTGCAATGAGCGGGAGTCTTTTGAGGCACTGGGGTATGTTATTGTTGTACTTGTAAGGTACAATGCATTAATTTTAATAGATTTTGATTAAATATTTACAAAGTAATAGATGCACATGAAAATTTACTACGAAGTCCAAAAGTTAAAGACTCATCAAAGTGTATCGTACATGTCATAGTCAAATAGTTTAAAGCAATGTTCCTTGATGTATAATGCAGCCAATTCAACATTTAATCACATAACATTCTAAGACCTTCCTTTTTCATAGTTGTTATTTTTTCGCATAGTTATCTCAAATTATTTATTATCTTAGAATTTTAAAATTAAATTAATGAATTATTTTTTATTTTATCATTAATACTAGTAATTGTTTTTCAAGACTATGAAGTGATATTATACTTCTTTTGTTTCATATTAGTTGTCCATTTTCTCTAAGCCTCTTCTTAAGAAAATATAAATAAGAATTTTTTTTATTAATTTATTCTTTAAGATTTATTTATTTTTAAATACTTTACAAACTTCTTTATACTTATGAAAATACATTCAGTCAATTCTATTTTGATTTTGTTAATTGAAATTGTATATGATAAAGTGAATAACTATATAGAAAGGCATGAAGACGGAAGGAGCAATTATTCAAATACCATTAAAGGATAAAATAGTTAAAACCTTTTTTCCCAATTAATCAATACTTATATTTATTGCTGAAAAAAAGAGAAGTATCGAAAATATTTTATAAAATTATTGAAAATTATTCCATTCTCAAATCACTAATAACTTCAAAAAATATTCTTCTTTTTATTAGTTAAATTTAGATACACCGTCAATTTGTCATATGACATAACAAGTTGTCTCAAATTTTTATAAGAGTTTGAGCTTTTTAATTAAAAAATCAAAAGAAATATTGAAGAATGTATTTTTTTCATATTGCTATATCAAAAATATATTTGAGTTCAATTTATCAAGTAAAAAAATATTTATAAGAATATCAATAATTATAAAACTAGTACAATAATTATATATATTTTCAGTAAAAAGAAAAAGTAAAACGAATGAGGACAAAATTGTAGTTGGAAATTAGACAAGATTTTGACCGTGTAGAAATTATTTGGATTCGACAAGAAAGGAAATGTGATATGTCGGCTTATGATTGGTTGCTCCACCTAATGGATGCTGACTGGACATTCAACTCAGGTCAGATTTGATCCCAAATAATCCCAATATTCATCAAACTTGTCAATCCCCCTCTTCTTCTTCTCCAAAAAAATGTTTCAAGCAAGTGTGGTGAAATGGATTCTGCTATATCTTGTAATTTTTTCCACCATTTTTATCATCTGTTTGTCAGACCACAGCTCCAACAATCTTCTGGCAGCTAAAAGGAAGCGCATGAGCGATAGAGTTCGCAACATGTAAGTTTAACCCTTTCCGTTCATTTTTGAAAATGCTATGCAAAAACCTTCAATCGATTCTTTTGATAAAATTCTAATAAAAGGGGAAAGTTTCTAGGAACATTGTTTATGAGTTTCTGAAAAAAAAATTGGCGGTGGATTTTGATAACATTTGGAAATTACTTGTATGAGATTATATATCTTGTTGTAAAGTGAGATTGGTTAAGGGAAATTTTTTGTTGTGATGACAGGTTCTACCATGCTTATGATAACTACATGATGTATGCTTTTCCGGTAAGACTTAGCTTCTACTAATGAATAAAGGTCTGGAGAATGTATATCAACTCTAGGGGTTCTGTTTCTTACTGTCTAATCTCTATTGTAGCATGATGAGTTGAAACCTCTGACGAAAACCTACACAGACTCTCTAAGTGAACTTGGAAATTTGAAGGTAACTAACCGTGTCTTAATTTAGAAGAATCATCATTGAAGAAAACGGGTCTTGTTATCGTTGTATAACGGTTTTACCACGTGTTGCCATATTTTAGCTCGAACATTTGCCACAGCAGTACAATGGGTCAGCTCTTACGCTAATTGAATCGTTGTCCAGGTGGGTTAGACTTGTTGTTTGTGACTCGGAACCAATTTTATACTATATTTCGGGCTTATCTTTTACCTTATTTTTTCCAGCCTTGTAATCATGGGTAACTACTCTGAGTTTGAGAAGGCTATTATTTGGCTATCTGAAAATCTATCATTTGATGTTGATGCAAGGGTAAATCTATTTGAGGTAATATATATTGTCGCATTTACATTTTTGTGTATGGGTCTAACTGGATGATTGTGCTCGCCTTTGTGCGTCTTCAAACTTTTCTCTTAATAAATGCTTTTAATGACCACAGTTAAGTAGGATTTCCCAGCACTAAATCGACGGAAGTCTTACTTTTGGGTCACAGTTTATTCAATTCACTTCATAATTTTTCTTTTTTCCTGATCACCAATTGTAGTGCAACATAAGAGTTCTTGGAGGACTTGTCTCTGCTCATATTCTTGCCACTGATTCTACAAACAGGTTGATTCAAGTAACTTATAAGAATCAACTCCTTGACCTGGCTGCGGATTTGGGGCGACGCTTTCTGCCTGCTTTCAATACCCCAACCGGATTACCTTATGCTTGGATCAACTTAAAGGTATATATCATTTGCTGCTTTTGTAAGTGATTTGATCACAATGTATGAAAGATAATATCCTCTCTGGGATGTAATCCTGGACAACAGAAATAGAAAGCAAGGAAATGTTTGATGGAAATATATTCAGTCAAAGAGATACTTCTTCAGGTTAACCAGTTAGTCTATGCTTTTATGGAATGAAAGGTCAAGAGATAATATTGTAGATTATTAGTTTAGCAAGATATTCTATATCATGAGGGCTGTCTTATCAGGAAGAAAATAATTGAAGGCAGCTTTTTATTGAGAACGAAAAATGCAACCTTCGGTCGGAAAAAAAAATCCAACCTTTTGTGTGAATTCATTGTTGCTAATAGGTCAGCTACTGGACTTTGGACAAGTTCTTAGTTGAGTCACTTAATGATATAATTTCTTAATTGGTTCATTAGCTTGTAGATGTGTTTATTTATCCTGCAACTCAAAGTTCTTTATTATTCTGCGTCCAAATCAGCTTCAGTTTACTTCCTTCCAGATGTCAGTTGTTTGTGATGCTATCGAAGTTATAATTTTCATGATAAAATCTCCTGTTTTGAAAATTTTGTTCCAACTTTAGATCTACTCATCTAATTTAGATGTGCTATGAGTTATCCTGGTATCCAAATTCTTGTGGGGCTGAGAACCAGTTAATAAACTGTTGGAGTTTTTGGATTCATCATGAAATTTAGCTCATTAGCTTACCAGGACTATTTACGCTATTGACTTGAGTTGCTATTGCCTGCATAATCTCTTCAATATTCAAATATGCTTTCAAGTTTTAATTTTCTTTTACGTTGTCTCTGATAATATACTGCTACAATCTGACCGAAATATGAAAATAAAATTCTATTGATTTATGAGGAATTTTTCTTGCGCCTAATTTGTCTTGGGATAGTTTTAGTGAAGATTTTTGAAACTCACATGCCACTGCTCATTCCATGAATTGCATTACTGATATACCACATCAGTTTTTGCATACCAAGTAGAACCTGTTTTTGGTAGCATCTGTAGGGTCATATGTTGCATTGGCGGCTTTAAAAGATAAATTTATGACTCATTAAATGCAAAATGTGACAGCATGGTGTAATTGCGGACGAGACAACAGAAACGAGCACATCTGGATGTGGTATATTACTTAGTCTTTCCTACCTTACCTCTTCAGCTATTTCCTTGAACTTTGATAGCTGCCATCAAATTGATTTCACCAGCCTTCAGTGAAGTCTTATCAAATGTTATGTGGATTATTTTTTCGTGTAATCAGGTTCTCTAATCCTTGAAATGGGTGCATTATCACGTTTAACTGGTGATACAAGATTTGAGATGGCAGCTTTGCGTGCTCTTCGTAAGTTATGGAGCATGCGGAGTTCTCTAAATCTTCTAGGAACTACACTAGATGTAGCAACTGGACACTGGATTGAATATTCTTCTGGTATTGGAGCTGGTATGTACCTGTAGGTAGAGCACTTTTAGGAGACTTCTCCACAACCATTTTCTCGATTTAGTTACGTATACTTCTTCTAGATGTCTTCTGATTCCGTGTTTCTCATTTGCCTAGATAAATAATGTTACCACCGTTCCTTGATTGTCTGTTTCTCTTCATGACATGTACTCTCTTGATATTTCATTTCTTTTTTCTTTTCTTTTTTTTTGGGGGGTGGGGGGCTGTTTTTAGGTGTGGATTCTTTCTACGAATATCTAATGAAGGCCTACGTTCTTTTTGGAAGAGATGAAATCTGGAAGATGTTTCAATCTGCTTATGTTGCTGTGCAGAGATATTTTAGACATGGCCCATGGTACTATAGTCACACCTTATTTTGAAATTTTGGACTTTTTTATTTTTGTATGTATTGCCATCATACTTAGCAGTTAAACTAATTCTTGGTGCCTTGGCCTTAGTAATCCCATTTCTATTTGTGGCAAACTGGCAATTGCCTAGAACAGGAAAAGAAAGTGCTGGAACCATCTCCTTTATTGTTATTGTCTCCTTCCTGAGATACTTCTATTCTAGTCTGAGCTTCACCAAATCTGCTGTTGAGAACAATGTATAATGCATAAGTATTGTCCTGGACTTTAGCAGTCAGACCAAGATCAGAACATTTAATTTAATGTAGGTATCATGAAGCTGACATGAGAACAGGAGTAGCAACATACTGGCAGCTCACAAGTCTTCAAGCATTTTGGCCTGGTCTGCAGGTAAGTAGGAAATCTGTAGCTTATAATTTCTTCCTGAAACTGATATAGTTTTTTGTCAAGAATGAGGAAATCTACTCCTCTTTTGCATATTCTTCTTCTTTTATATGCTACTCTTCTAGTATGTACATAAAACAGTAACCCTAAGGAAAACTGTAAAGTGGTGACCAACTTGATTCTTTTGGTTTCAGGTTCTTGTTGGTGATATCGAGGCAGCTAATTCCTCACATCGTGAATTTTTCAAGGTGTGGAAGAAATATGGAGTTCTTCCGGAGAGGTAAAGATGTTTCTCCTCCATTGTTTCCTTTGTTCTCCAAGGCTTTTTCCTGCTTTTGCCCTGTGCTTTCCATGCAATAAGCTAGTTTTAGCGTAACTGGTTTTACCTGTGATGGTTGTTTTTCACTTTTCTTATAGGACCCTTTTCAATAATTTAGGTATCTGCTGGACCATCAGATGTTGCATCCTACTGAAAAATACTATCCTTTACGCCCTGAATTGGCAGAGTCCACATTTTACCTATACCAAGCAACCAAAGGTGTGCAACTCTTCTTTTTAGATTTTCTTGTCTTAATTTTGGTATCTTCAAAGTAGTCATTTTTTAGCTTTTAAATTTTTAGAAAACCCATCCTTTTCTCCAACCTAGAATCATATAGTAGTTTTCTTGTTAACAGATCCATGGTATATGGAAGTGGGTGAATCAATAATGAATTCTCTGAATACACATACAAGAGTTAAAGGTGGCTTTGCCAGCATTAGGGATGTGACTACAATGCAATTAGAAGACCATCAGCATAGTTTCTTCCTCGCAGAAACGTAAGCCTTTTGTACCTTCATCTTTTGCGCACAAATTATATGGTATGGAAGCTGAATGATCTTTGGTAAAGTGTCCCTCGTAATATGACTGACCATCCATGGTCTTATAGCAATATAATTTTTCGTCTGAATTTCTGCAGGTGCAAGTATTTGTATCTACTTTTTGATGACTCATTTCTACTAAATCAAAATTACATATTTACAACTGAGGGTCATCCCCTGCCGGTTAGAAGCAATTGGCATGAGAAGCTTCCCGAGGTTTATAAAAGTAACGGAAGTTCTATCAAGGTACATTTCCCTTTCCATAAACAAGTGTGATGTCTGTGTTTCTCAAGTTGTATAAGTAAAAAATTGTTTCTTATTTCATGGCCTTCTCCTTTTCCTTTCCATGCTCTTTTCTTCATTTCCTACTTGCAAGTAGTGCATCCTGAGTTATTCCTTAAAGAGAAGTAGCTGTATCTGCTGCATTAGATCACATACTCGCTCATATTAATGCTGCCCCTGCAGTGCTCATACATCTGTCTGTCCCTGTATCTTTCTGGTATTCTTTCAGTTTCTCAAGTATTACCTGGAGATAGAAAATCAGTTAGGAATTGGGGTGTGTTCACTGTGGAGGAAAATATTCCGGAAAATGTTTTCCAATTTTCTCATGTTTTTCAAATCAACTCATTTTCCTCAAATTTACGGAAAATGACTTCCTTCTTAAAATTAAGGAAAACAATTTCCAAATTGTTCCCCAATCTCAAATTAAAATATTTTTTTATCCCATCCCTCCAGAAAATTAATTTTTTAAAAATAAAATAAAATTAAAAGTTCATTTTTGAAAAATATTTTATATTTTGATAATTTTTTTTACCCCCATCCCTATGCCCACCCACCTAACCCTCCTCCCCTCCCAAAAAAATTAAAAGTTTATTTTAAAAACAATCAAATTTTAAAAAAAAAAAACTTCTTTACCCCACCTGCTGTTCTCCAAACCAGCCCCCCGTTCCACGAAAAAATTTTAAAATTTATTTTTGAAAAATATTTTAATTTTTTAATTTATTTACCCTATTCATACCTCTCCCCCCCCCCCCCCAGCCACCACCCCCAAACACACACAAAATTAAAATTTTCAAATTTAAAATTTTTATATTTTTCTTTTCCCCCAACCCCTCCAAAAAAATTAAATATTTATTTTAAAAGTATTTCAAATTATGAAATATTTTCATGTCAAAAATTATTTTCGTAAAAAATATTTTCTACTCTCTAGCAAACAATAAAAGATATTTACTAAAAAATATTTTCATTCACTAACCAAACAACAGAAAGTATTTTTCACTGGCCAACCAAATATGAGAAAATGAGTTACAAATTAGCTTAACTTCCATAAAAACATTTTCAGGAAAACATTTGGTATGGAGGAAAATGTTTTCTTGAAAAATAAGTTGATTTTTTAACTTATTTTTTTCCATGTGTTGGTTGGTGAGTGAAAAATATTTTCTATTGTTTGGTTAATGAATAAAAATATCTTTTTTAAAAACATCTTTTATTTTTTGCTAGAGAGTAGAAAATACGTTTTAGGAAAATAGTTTCTGACATGAAAATATTTCATAATTTGAAATATTTTTAAAATAAATATTTAATTTTTTTAGGGGGGAGGGAAGGAGGTCGTGGTAGGGATGAGACAAAAAAATATTTTAATTGGAGTTGAGTTTTCAAAAATATTTTCCTTAGTTTTTGAAAGAAGTCATTTTTCTTAAATTTGAGGAAATGAGTTGATTTGAAAAATATTTTTTAAAATATTTAAACCAACTAAACATATTTTCAGAATATTTTCCGGAAATGTTTTCCTCCATTACGAACACACCCTTTATAAACCATCCTATGCCAATAATGTTTAAATGAAATTGCTGATTAAGATTTTATAGGTTTGGCATTTTCTTAGTTGAAGGCCATTAAAAGCTTTCCTTTTTGTCCTTTGACATTGGGCAATGCTTTCTAAACATTACTACGCTGTATCAACCTAGATTTGAAATTTTATGGCAGCCAAATGGTAGCCATTAGATGGTTACCTGCTCCTTGGCAGGGGTTTTACCCATTAACAAAAAATTAAACCAAATTTTTGGCACAATTGTAAGACAAGTAATATTAGGTTAACTGATTTAGTGACGCAGGTTTTCACCCATATTCGCATCAATTTACAAGTTTTCTCCGCTCAAGCACATTACTAGACAGAAGCTTTATAGGAAAATATAAGATAGGGACATTGATGATCTAGTGAAACATAGCTTGGAAACTAAACGAAGGACTCGATCCACTCGTTCTTGTAAAGTTGATAAGTGTGTCTCCATTTGTCTTTCCTTGTGTTTTTGGTCTGTTACAAGTTCTAGCTTAGTTGATTGCACAAATCTATCATTTACACTAGTAAAAGCAAATCAACATGAGTTCAAGGGATGACAAATTATTCAACTGGTGCAGCATGGGAAGCAGAAAAAACCAAGCAGTGCCATGTCACTTCAAATTTGTCCAGCTTCTACAATTCATCATGAGTCGCATGAAAGGCGACTTGAAAGTGCTTGTCACATCCCTGATGCTGGTGCTGATCATAGATGTTTCAGTGAAGATGATTGTGGTGTTGATGCCAACACCTGTAGACGGCGATCATGCAGTATGGCTGGATATTGTGGTCTCTGGTCGTTGATATAAAAAGAGATGTATATCCTCAAATTCTTTTGCAACAGATAGGATACACAGGTTTTAGGTAAATGGTAAATTATGTATACTATTATCTTCAAGTCAAAAGGTATTTTAAGAGCATTCTCATGAGATATAGGTCAGTAAAATACACTTAAAAAGCTATTGTCACATGTATTTTGTTCGTATGCTTAGAAGCATTACGAGCATGTCATAGTGAAGTTAATCAAGCAGCTTTGTAATGTCTTGTAGCATGTGCTATATTAGCAGTTAAATTATTGATGAAAATAAGTGAAAGTGAAAGTAGTTTCTTCATTTAGCTTTCACCAATTTCAGCTCTGTGTTGCATTTATGTTTATACCAAAGATTCTTTTAGCAGGTAATGGAGATATTCAAGCATTTTATTAGTTATATATCAACATAAATAGATTAATTAAACTCATATTTCTATAATTAATTGATCAATTTAGAAAGATTGTTAAACGACGAGTTTATTATCCTCATAGTTGTTGAAGCTTCAGGCATTTAATGACCCTACATCTGCAGATCATCTGTCAACCCTAACGGATCATTTTAGTTAGACTTACGATGTTAATCATGCATATATTAATTATTGCATCTTCTAATTTATATATACAGTAGGGAGTACTTCCTCCAAAATAGAGTCCTTCAAAATCGTTGGACTCCAGTATAAGCACTAGATATCAAATAAAAAACCAAAAAAAAACTTTTACAAATATAAGCTTATATTTTCATTTCATAATATTTCATAATGTATACCATTAAAAGCATGACAAATTTTGCTATATGTTGGGAACATAATTTACTTTTATAAAAAAAAACATGAACTCAAATTTGTTTTTCTTAGGGGTTGATTGGTTTGAATATAAGTTGTGATGAGATAAGTTATGATAGGATAAATTATGTTGGGATTAGTAATGATGGGATAAGTTATGTTGAGGTTATTTCTTATTGAGTGTTTGGTTTGTTGGATAAATTTTAAGAATATGTTGTTTGTTTACAAAAATACCCTTCACTTTATTAGTAGTTTCTTTTTTATGTATTTTTTTTTGTTAGCTTTAGTTATTTAATATTTATTTTTAAAATAAATCTTTCATCTTATATAGTTTAAATATTTTTATGTGTGCATGATATGCATTTAAAAATAAAACTTTCTTCTTATTTAATTTGAAAACAGAATTTCTAGTTTTTAAGTTTGTTAAATTAAAAAAATTATGAAAATCAAAATATAAAAAAATAAGAATTAGCCAATAAAAATGTGTAATTTTTTAATAGAAAAATATGAAAAAAATATCATAAAAAATAATGAGTGAAGGTTGTGAATGTTATTATATATTGTATTAAAAAATAATGTAATATACATAAATATTTACAATGTAAAAAAAAAGGTTTAAAAGAATACAATTGTGATTTATACTTGTTATTCCGGGATAAATTATCCCGGAATTATTATACCTCTCAAAAATAGCTTATCCCGATACTATTTATTAATATTGAGATAAATTATCTCGAATTTGTCAACCAAATATTAATTTAAAAATTACTATATTTTTATTCCGAGATTAAATATCCTTATCCTTCAAGTACAGATGCCTCAAAAAGAGAACATAATTCTTGTTTCTAAACATAAACATATGCCCCAAAAAGCATCCAAAGATTTTTTAATCCACAAATCTTCACCTAAAAAACGATAAGGACAAGGAGACAATCATCAAAAAACACTTCTAAATTTTGTATCAAGTATTAATTTTATCCTTAAATAATCGACAATTTGGAAATATTACTAATTGAATTTAAATATATTTTTGATTTTATAATATGAGTAAAATATACCCCCTATGTTCCCGTCAAACATGTTCTCATAAGAGTTTGAGACCATTTGCTATTTCGTGTCCAAGATCAAGGTTGTATTTAAGTTCTATAATTCAAGTAAAGAATATTTTTAAAATTGTCAATAATCCAAAAACGAAACTAATAACTTAAGTTAAATTTAAAAATATTTTTAATATTCTTTATGAACGACTAAACTAAGGGTGTCAAAATGAGTCCAAATATAAGTAACCCGTCCAACCTGCCCAGATTTTGAAGAGTTGGACTTAAAATAATTTGAATTAGGTTCAATCTCTACCCATTCAAACCTTAATCCATTTTGAAGGAACCTTCAACCTACCCCAATTTAATCTCCAATTCTAACCCGTTTTAAGGCTCTTTACTTGCATTGATGTAATGTATATTTCTATTTATTTTATATTTTCTATTATTTATCTATCTATTAGCAACTTTTTATTTTCCTAAATTGAAATTCTAATTATAAAAATTAAATAATAATATATTAAAATTATTAAAATTAAAATGATCAAATTGAACGAATCCATTTTCTATTTTATTAACTTATTTTAACATCCTCAGTTTCAAAAGTAAAGAACAACCCATTTAAGTGACAATTCGTACAATTACTTGAGTAAGCAGTGGGGTGTAACAGGTAAATCCAGCTGGATTCCAATGAAGTGTATGATAGGATAGTGAAAGGACTAGCCCCTACCAAACCTCATCCCTTATGACATATGTTTCTCTTTTGGGGTCAAAACATTTTGCCTACCCTGTTACAAACCCAACATCCATAGTCCTTGAGTGTCTTAAGTAAAACATGTATTTGAGATATAACATATAAATCTGGCTCATCACTCTTGTGTATTTGGTATCTTAAATACTTGCGAATCATATTTGGTATATGTATCTAGTGTGTATCTAGTGCTATTCATATGTATCTAGGATTTCTACCTATTTTTAGTGTATCTAAAAGCAAAAAATACATTTATATTATGCTTTGTCGTGTAGCAAATCTTATTCGGTCCTAATGCAACTGGATATTTGCATCTCGAGATATATACTATCAAAAAATAGGTATAATTTGTTTTAGATGCACTATATTTAAGTGAAATGTGAATTTGAAATACACAAATAAGTTTCACTTGATTTTCTCCCATCTCGCTCGTCATTCTCTTATACAACTTGCTTGCCATTCTCCTATGTATTTAGTATCTTAAATATTTATTAATCACATACAATACATATATCTGGTGTGAATCTAGTGCTACTCATGTATATCTAGGAGCTCTCTACTTATTTTTAGCGTATCTAAAGCAAAAGATACATAAAATATACCTTCCTAAGTATGTCGTAGAAAATTTGATTAGTGATATAATATATGTCTAATAAGGTAATTTCACCAAAAACTATTAAAGGCCCAATTGTACGGCCTATAATCGGGCGAGACCTGGGATCCAAAGATCATGGCCCAGTCATCAGAAGACACGTAATCATAGAAGGACTGTTGCTGCAACTTGCGATGCTCTGGCATTACTTGCTTGCTCGCTGTAATTTTTAATTTAGATTTCTTTAATTAGATTTTAAATACAAATATAAAATTTTAGTCAATGTAACTGAATTTTGCTTTTTAGACCTGTAATTAAAAATATAGCTTTGGCCTTGCATAGGATCTTAATCTTACTCTATTCAAAGAGTTTTAAGTTATATTCATATTACTATAAGATATTGTTTTATTATCATGTTTTATTTATGTGTTAAAGCAGGTAAGCTAATTATTAATTTTAAGATTATAAGTTTTGCACCAAAATGAAATTTGGTTTTGAGTTGGACAAGATTGTAAGGAGCATTTGTTTACCCTTTTTTGAATAGGGAAGGTGTGTATTCAAGTGTAGATCAAGAAGAATCAAAGGGGTCTTACGTGACACTATTTCATCAAAAAATTCACTAAATATATATATAATTAATGTTTAAATAATATATAGAGGATTAATAAAGTGACACTTCTTAACATTGAAGTGCACTTAGCTTAGCAGATTATGTATGGTAAATTCATGGTTAATGTCGCATTGTCATCTTTATATATTTTTAACTTTTAAGCTACATATGAAGTTCTCTATCCACCTTTCTCATAGGCTTATAAATATTTGATATTATTATTTTAAAAAGATTATTTTGAATATATTTTTGAAAAAAATAACTCTTCGAACTTTTTAAATAATTTTTTAAAAATTAATTTTCTTTTTCAGAGAAAAGTATAGTAGTAAGCGTGAATTGTATTTTATTTGTATTTTGTTTTTTCTTTAAATATGGTGTCACATTATTTTATTTTTTATTTTAAATAGTGTCATTTCTTTAAAAAAAATCCTGCGTTACCCCAGTGTGTGTATTGCGTGGACAAAGTTACCAAATAAAATATCGGGGAAGCAGTCAGGCTTTAACGCAGTTTGTGATTGAAATGAACACACATGTTTTCTCAGGCGTTTTTTTAAAAAAAATAAAAAATAAAAATTTTGTACTATTTCTTTTAATAAAAAGAAAAAAGTTCTAATGTTTTTAAAGGTCTTTTTAGCCGAACACAATTATTATAGCAAAATATGTTTGCCTTCTACTCCTGCAAGTTTTATTCTCCCTGTTTCAAATTAAATAAATTATTGGGTCATTTCATACATATTAAGCAAAAGAAATAAAAATAAAATTTAATTATATTTTTTCATTTTTAAACCCTACACACTCATTTAATGCATCATTTATTTCTCATACAAAAATCAACCTTAGAAACTTAATTAATGAAGGGTAAAATTAAAAAAAATCCCTTGAAAAGTGAATAATTCACTTATTTTGAAACATAAAATTTTTTCCAACAATTAACTTAATATAAAACGGAGGAAGTAATGTTTTTAACATATTTTCTAAAAATATTCCGACAAACTATTTCATTAATCAATTTGAAATATCTATTAATTTAAATTTTGATGGATAGAGGTAATAAATGAAACAGATTAATAATTCATCCAAAATTTATACCAATTGTTTGAATTTATTTATAAGCCAATTTTATGGAGTTGTAAATTTATGTAGCTCGAAATTCGAAACGTACAGGTAGAGAGTAGTAGTTGATGAAGGAAACAGCTGTGTATTAGTAATGCAGCATGTAAATATACTGTTAAGGGGGGGCCCCGCCCACACATTCATCTATAAAATATGGGAGTTAAAGCTCAGTATTACTGAACTAGGAGGAGCTGCGCTAATGTTCATGGCCATGGCGATTCGTGTTGTGCTTCTTTTTTTGTTTTTCGCTACTATTAAGGCCCAGGTATAATATATAGTCTTTCTTCTACACTACTTAGCTTAGTTATTGGCTCGCAGGCGCGGAGCTACGTAGAAATCAAGTGTTCATTTAGCAACAAATTGCATTATTTATATATAATGAAACTTTTTTATGTGTTGTTTTCAAATTTGAATTTTTTAAGAGAAAGTATTCGAAACATTTTTAAATTTGATATGAATTACTTCCTCTGTTCCACTTTATGTATTTGGAACAATTTACTTTCCTTTTTACCTTTAAATGATTCTAGCCATATAAATATTGATTTTAGACTATAAGTTTTAAAAATCTTTTCTTTTTTTTTTAACATTGTGCCAACCAAGTTAAAGAGTGTCACATAAAATACAATGGGACGGAGGAGTAATAGTTTCATTTTCAAAATTTTGCCGTCTTAAAACTCTTTTATATAACTAACTTTACTTAAAATGCCCCTAATTTTGCTGCAATACACTCCTTTATTTTTGCTAAGTTTAGGATTTTCAGCACGTTTCTCAATTTTTATTAAGATACTCATGGATTTTAAGGTATTTTAAGGCTATCAATAATTTGACAACAAAAGTAATAATTTGTGTTATCATATTTATTTTGTTGAGATAAAAAGTTTTATATTGGTGGTTAATGAGATGGGTAGACTTCTTGTAAGCTTAGGTAATTCTTCTCCACTTTTGAAGTGTGAGTTAAGGCGTAAAACCTAATTTATCATGATACCAGAGCTGGACACAGATGCTAAGCACTGGGCATGAGGTGGGGTGTAAAAGTCAGGGCATGAGGTGGGGTGTAAAAGTCAGACATTGGTGGTTAATGAGATGGGTGGACTCTTTAGGCAATCCTCTCTGTGAATTAATTTTTGGAGTGTGAGTTAAGCCTAAAACTTAATTTATCATATTCTCATAATGAAAATTTTGTATGAGTGGCTGTTCAAATGTTTTAATGTTGTTCAAATGCACGCAGGATTCTATTGTTGATCTGAAGGAAGTTGAAGAAGACAAACCACAACATGTTAGCCTCAGCCAGGTATTTCGTTTAATACTTCCTCTATTTCAATTTAAACATGACAATAATAATATTTTTGTTGCTATTAGACTTTTAAATGTGCCATAATATTTGTGTGAGGCACTTTTTTGTGATGGACTGGTAAAGAAATAATGTCAATTTAATTGGGGACTTTAATTTGTTCTCTTCGATAAATCCAGTATGGAGGAATTATTTACTACTTTATCTGATATCTGTTTATTTTACCTTTTCAGGTTTTCACCAGAGAACACAATAGGAGGCTAATTGAAGACATAGGTGAGTCCTAAAGTACTGATTTAATTTGCTTTGTTTAGTGTTAAATATATCTTGTTTTGATGTTAAGAGTATTATACTTTAGTTTATAAATTTGGCACTGCATAAATTTTCGATAAAATTTAAAATATTTTCGAATAGAGTCACACGAATGAATCGACTTGTAGATGGACGCGCTTAAGCATTAATTAATTGAATAAATGCACCTCTGATGGTTCGGGATACTTTAAGGTCACATTAATTGAATTTGCCACTTAATGAATCCCAAAGTAAAGCAGTGATGACTCATGAGGGAGATTTAAAAGTTAACTGTTCAAGTGTCAGTAGGACAAAACTTGTATTTTGATTGATTTGTTTGATTTTTTTTTTAAAATCACCTTTTTCCTTTTAAATAATTTTTTAATTTTAACTTTTAACGTAAAAAATTTTAAATTACAAAATTAAAATTTATTTTGATATATTTTATAGATCTTTTGAGATACATAGTTTTAATAATTTGAACAAGTATTATATATAGGATAAGAGGGAGTATAAATTAAATTTAATACTGAACTGAAGAAATATAGATAAATATTTCTTGTATTCATTTTTATTTATCACATTTAAACGCGTATTCATTAAGAAAATATTTTATAACACTAGTTCTATTTTGTCTTGCTTTTTGAATGAATTTTGTTGCGCTAAGTATAGTAAAAAAAATTTTGACAATTTAATTACATATCACAAAAGATGAGTACTTCTAATATTGTCTTAAAAATTTTATATTTTGAAAAGTAATTTGGAGAAGAAGTAATTTTGATGATAAGGGTTAAACATAAAAAAAAATAAAAAAAAAAACTTATTCTTTTCTTGACATAGGGATAGGAGTAGAAAAAGTTACTCTAAGTCAAAAAAAATATTTTAAAAAAATAGTTTACAAGTAAAACACAAACCATGTGCTTAGATTATTATACTTCTGTTTTATTGACTAGGCTCTTATGTTAAAAAAAAATAGATTTTCCTACTTATTTAGCAAATCAAGAACAATTTATTTTTTATTTAGTTTATATGACATTATTTGATTTGATTTAAAAATTTTAAAATAAATAAAAAAATTATTTAAATTTGTGAGCACTTTTTAACTGATGATATAGTTATAAATTATTTTATTAATTCTAAAAAAATTAATTTTAAAATTAAATTATTTTTAGTCAAAAATGTGATGTTTAATGTGGGATACGAAAAAAGTGTGCAATATAAATGGATATAGGAAGTGGAGTATTGTTTTTATCAAAATTTATCTTTATTATTATTATTAACTTCGTTAAGTAGCACTCTAGTTATAGTCAAATTTATTTTTTTTTAAATTTAATTAATAAAATAAACTCGAAATATGTAGTTTCATAAGGTTGTGCTACATCAACATGTTTTAGAAAATGAGTGTGTACCAATAAGCCTATCATCCCGACAAAATATCAGTCGTTGAAAAAGAAGAGTTATGAGAGTGACTTATCAAGTCACTAGTGATCATGAAATCTTCATAAAGCCCCCCTCTCGTCTTTTTATACACACCTTTGATTTTAGCATAAAGTACATAAATTTTATAATGTTCAGACCGAATGCCATTATATTTTAAATTATAATTTTTAAAATCTTTTTTACAAAATTTGATATACATTACTGATGAGATATTTGCATACATAGCATATATGGGATAAATCAGAGAGGATAGGATATTTGGGTATGTTGGAGATAGGGATGTTTTAACGAATGGAGAGTGGTTTATCCGGGAAGGGATTTTTGATTTTTTTTTAAACGGTAGGAAATTTTAGAAATTATAATAAAATAAGATGTGAATTTAAGTAATGTTTCTTTGATTAGTATGGATAGCAATTGGAGGCAAAGTCATAATAGATTAAGATAACAAATAGGTCAAAACCTAATGGAACTCAAAACTTGATCTTATATTAACTTAAATTGCTCTTGTTTTTTTAAGTGTGATATATGTTGAAAAATCTTGCGCATGTAGTTTTTCTTTGACCTTTCAATTAGTTTATAAGTAGTCATATTTCTCATTGTCGTTGAATATGAGATAGAGATAATTATATTATTGTCGTTAAATTCTTTATTTATTGTAGTGAATCGATAGACCCTCCTCTCTAACACTAGGCATAAAATTTATCTACTGTTTTGCAGTTTTAAAGGTTGCAAAATACTTTAACAATGGGGATGTGGCTGTAGCTCCTGCACCAGCTCCACCACCAAGCCAATTGGACTGTGGAGGGCTGTGCAAATACAGATGCAGTTTACATTCTAGGAAAAATGTGTGCTTTAGGGCATGTGGAACATGTTGTGTCAGGTGCAAATGTGTGCCACCAGGGACCTTTGGCAATAGAGAAAAGTGTGGCAGATGTTACACTCAAATGACAACCCATGGGAACAAGACCAAGTGTCCTTAATTATCATGATATTTTACAAGTCTGTAGTGTGTGTGGACCTTAGTTTATTTAATTTCATCATGTCTGCTGCTAAGCCATGTGGGAGCTGTTGTAGTTTGAAAAGTATTATATGATGTTTTGTACCAATATGTATTTTTACCTGGCTTAAGGTTGAATGTTTTTGTCCATATGTTTGCTATTTTTTACTTATATAAGTATTGTAAGATGTTGTGTACTACTTTAGTGTACCTAATTTTATATATGTTGGAAGGTTTATCTCAATATGTTATGTTGAAAAAGTTCTTTATAAAAGGGTCTCAAGTTTTACGAGTTAATATTATATATGGTCACATGACAATGAATTCTTTTCATAGGAAATCAATTATTTCTCATTTCTAATTTCAAAGTCAGTTAACTATGAGTTTTTTCCTCAAGAAGTTACTTAGCTTAGATTTTTATCTTAAAGTCACTCAACTATTAACATTTTACTCTCAAGTTACTTTATAATTAAATTTTATTTCTAATAGATATTTTAAAAATATAACAATTTAAACCAAGTAGTACTACAAGTTAAATATTTTTGAAAAAATTTACATAATACATATAAATTGAAATTGGCTACGGAATGCAAATAGTGCCTGTGCTAGACTTCTTCAGCCCAAATGGTTCACTGGCCCAAGTTTCTGTTTGTAGACTGAGAATGTGTTAATATGTTGGGCCCAAAGTACCATTCAAACAAGAAGCCCGTTGAATTTTCCAATCCAATCCTTCAATTCTATGTAATGCATCTAATTCCAAAAATGTCAACAAATTTTCTTAAGCAAAAAGAACCAAACAAACTTATAGCACACTATTTCTCAGTTCAACAATTAACTTTGGTCATTAGCAATTAATATTTTCATTCTGAATTAAATCTACAATTTTTGTTTTTAAGTGTATATTTGCGTTCTAGACACAAATAAACTAGGGATAATTGTAACTCAACGCCTTTAGGTGATCTAGTTTATGAAAAATCCCACAAATGTATATTTTTTCTGTATTTAAGTATAATATACATATCAATATATATAATATACATAATAAGTTTTTTTTATTTCGGTCATATTTGGTAATAATTTTGGCACCACACAACAACCTCCCCCCCCCCCCCAACAAACACACACCCAC
>JAABOM020000075.1:25438545-25452630 GCA_011800125.2 Solanum clarkiae
GTTTTGCTCAAATTAATTGAGTTTAGATTAATTCTTGATTTTTGAACAATTGTCAATTTTTAAATAATTTTTTAAAAGCCGGTCAAATTTCGGCGTAACAATTTTGAATCTCGAAAAAAATTTCAAAAATTTAATTAATTTAGAACAGAAAAAATAATATTGTGCCAGTACTAATGCTACTCTTGTTTTTCCATCGACCCATTCATGTTTCCCTAGAGCCTTGCTCCTTTCTTTTATTTATTTTTTTTAAAAAAATCCTTTGTTGTATTTTTACATAAATTAGAATGAACATAAAGCATAAAAAATAATTTATCTAATTGAATTAAAATTTTTGGCGATTAAATGTTATGTATGGTATTCTGAAATAAAATTTTAGTTACAGTATTTAGGTTTAGGATTGATATGACATATTAATACTATTTGATTTTTAGTATTTTTTCGAATAACAAAATTTTTACTTAATGTTTACGATATGTCAATTACTCGTTAGTACAAGTCAAAAAGAAATTAAAAATATAAATAATTTAAACACACTATATATGTTTTTTGGTTGTGTTAGTTTACTTTTCTTGTTATTTTTTTTATTTGTTGAAATTTATTATCTCTAATCTTCGCATAAAAAATAAAAATAATTGACTTCAATATTACTAAATATTGTACAGAAAATTTAAAATTTTTTAAAATGTATCTTTAACTATCAATCGTCCAATTAGCAAACTCAAAATTATAAAAAATTTTCAAACCAAATATCCAACATTATAATTTCTTAAATATTTTCTCATTTGGAATATTCAAGAGGAGAAATGAACGTTCCAGAAATGAAGTCTCAGCAAACTTTCTCCAGAAACTTGTAGACCTCTCTCTCTCATTCCTCCAACCAACCCCTAAATAACATGTCATCTCCTTTTCTTCTATATAAATAAGTGGAAGTCCTCACTCTGTCTTCATCATCACCACAAGAGGAAAAAAAAAATACTCATAACCAAGAGAAGTTGCTTTCCATTGCCTTGCATTCATTAAAAACCAGTGTATTTATAGAAACCAAAAATGATGATGAATATAAGAGTTAGCTTTATGAAATTTCTTGTTTTATTAGCAATGGCTTTAGCCTTTTTGCCATCCCAAACTCGGGCATTAATGCCATACACACGCCCCTTTTGGGATATAAATTTTCCACCAGATGATCCTTTCAGGATTCTTGAACAAACACCACTGACTATCCCAAAAGGGGTTGAATCAATCGCCTTAGCTCGGTCCGATTGGAAGGAAACAGAAACAGAGCATGTAATTACACTTGACATACCAGGGATGAAGAAGGAAGATATCAAGATTGAAGTGGAAGAAAACAGAGTGTTGAGAGTGAGTGGAGAAAGGAAAACAGAGGAAGAAGTTAAAGGGGAGAAATGGCACAGAGCAGAAAGAACTTGTGGGAAATTCTGGAGACAGTTTAGACTACCTGGAAATGCTGATTTGGAACACATAAAGGCTCATCTGGAAAGTGGAGTCTTGAAAATTACAGTGCCAAAGTTGCCGGAAGAGAAGAAGAAACAGAGCAAGGTGATTAGCATTGCAGAAGATAGCAAATCTGTTGGTGGTGAGGATATTAAAGCTAACAAAGATGAGATGTAAATTTAACATGCCTCTAGCTTGGTTTGTCTTTTTCTTTTTGGTGTGTGTGTGTGTGTGTTTGTGTAATAAAGTTTGTTGAAAATTCTTAATATGTAGTCAAGGCTTATGAAGCTGTAGACCCGTGAACGAGGTCGAGATGAGTTGCATTGGCTTTATGTACAATAATGTTTGAAAGTTAAGGCTTAATAAATATGGAAAGTTTCTAACATGAGGAGTATAAATGATATTTAAATTTTGTTAAGATTATTATTAGTTGGTGACTTATTCTGCATGACAAATATTGTTAATAGTTCATAGTTGTGTGTGATGTAACAAGATGTGATCTAGTATCGCGCTCAATGTTATTTTTGTTGGGATAAATTGGATTAGATTTTAATTTTCACTTGTTATTTTATACGTTTATTTGTTTAAAATAGGAATAATTGTATATTATTAATAAAAAATATCTTAATTATGTTTTATAATTGTAGTTAGATAATTATATTTGATAATTATAATTGCAGAAGTATTTGTATAATTTGCATAGCATTTCGATATGTTCGTATAATTTAATATATAATTTTGAAATTGTATGATGTTTATATATTTTACTATATAATTTGTACATAATATTTGTATAATTCATAAAAATTATATATTTTGCTATATAATTTTTGTATTATTATGCACAATATTTTTATAAATTATATGAATTATACAGATATGGTTAGATATTTACTACAATTCGTAATTAAAATTATAGCTATTCTGGATGATGAGTCAGAGCCATTTTCAATAGATTTAGTATATTTATTTATTAATTGTACATTATTTTTGTCATATGGGCCTCTCTTATAGGTCAGATGGTGGAATTAAACAGGCCCTGCAAGTAAAGACCAAAAGACCATCAATGGTCACATATATCGGCCTTATCTGTATAACAACTAAGGTTTTAAAGAAAGAATGTACATAATCATTTTTAAAAATTGTTATAAATAGAGAAATAATAATTTGTATAAAATTATAGGTTTTCAAAATTTTATGTTTAATTTTTCTAGTTCTTAAATATTTTCTCATCCTTTAGTCTATACTTGAAAATTTATTATGAACGTGGCTCCCTTTCTCTTATTATTTTTCTCATGTTCTAACTTAACATGTTATTGAAAATTGCTAACAATGTTCTGTCTGTGCA
Organism: Solanum clarkiae; assembly: GCA_011800125.2. Lineage (NCBI taxonomy): Eukaryota > Viridiplantae > Streptophyta > Magnoliopsida > Solanales > Solanaceae > Solanum > Solanum clarkiae. The sequence continues at coordinate 25,441,346 of JAABOM020000075.1, forward strand.
ATAAGCTTTCATGCTGCACTTGATTGGTCAGAATAGCTAGTAATATTAGTATGGGAAAAATTGTGCAACATTTAAGCATTAGAGGAGTTCATAACTTTTTTTTATCTATAAATGATATGAAAATAAAGTAATAAAGATGACAACCATTTCTTTTTCAACCCAAGGCTCGTTATGGAGATAATACCTTCTATTTGTGGACTTTCTTTTGGGCTTGAGTGGGATTGTAGGTATTATGTTGTGACGGATTGGCACTGGCCCAACTTCCATTAGTCCCTCTATGGGAAAATAACACTTATATTTGTAAAAAAAAAAATAAAAAAAAATAAAAATTACAAGCGACTATCTCTTACTTTTATATCCTTCTATTTTTCACTAATTATGTGTCTGATATCATATATACACGTGCACACACATATATATAGTGGCGTACGCAAGATTTTGTGTAAGTAGTGTCACCTTTTAAAATAATTTTAATGCATAATTGATGTAAATTATTATATTTTTTTTAAAAAAATTAATATAAAAAATGTATAATAATTCCTTTCCCTTACTAAATATAAAATACCAAATATTTTTTTATCTAAAAAAAAATAAAAAATAAAAAATATATAATAATTCCTTTCCATGAGTTTTCATTTTTTTAATGATATAAATTAAAAATAATCTCATTACTAATATAAAATATCAAATATCTTTTTTATACAAAGCACCAAATAATTTATAAGAAAAGAAGGTAAACAAAATGTGGCAAATATTTTTTATCTAAAAAAAAGTTAAAATAAAAAATATATAATAATTCCTTTCCATGAGTTTTCATAATTAAAAATAATCTCATTAAGGTAAACGAAATGAAGCCATGAAGATTGGAACCCGCAACCTCACCTATGGAATTCCAGAACAAAACTAACAAAGCTATGCACACCATCTGCTTATGGAATGTAACAGCCAATATTTATTTTCTAATTTTCTTTTGTTTCTTAATTGTATATATCTATTTAGCAATTTTTTTTCAACGAAGTTGTGTCAGTGACACCCTTTCCACCTTCCTAAATTCATCCCTGCACATATATATGCTTTGATGGTATCAAAGAGGAATAAACAAATACTATTACTATTTGATACATCAAAGTATATATAAACCTTAATGGTATCAAAGAGAAAAAAGTGGTGCTTCAGTGAAAATATTATTTATTTATTCTTAGATATCATTGGAGTATATATACTCTTATGACATCAATGGGGACCAAACAATGCCTCAGTGAGAAAATTATTCAGTTTCTGCTTGATATCATCAAATTATATATATTTTCTAATGATATCGAGGAAAAAAAAGCTAGTAAAGATAGCAGGATAAATAGTTTGAACCGTGAACATAATCAGGATAAATATATTAAATTGGATCTAATTTGGATAACTATTTTGTCTAATTGGGTTCTGTTTGTGTAGTTTCTTCTTATTTATAAAGGAGATTTTTTCATAAAAAACAGGCACTAGGCCTTAAATAAGACTCCTTGGCTACAATTTCACTAATTACAATTCACAATTACACTTCGATTTGCTATAAATTGTACTCATTGTATTTTTTTTTATGGGTTCGAATAAAAAAGTATATTACTACAAAACAACTAATTACTTGAAACAAAGAATAGATCTTTTCTTTTATGGTAAATCAGTTAAAACAACTCCCTAAAAATCTTTCTATTGATTCTTAAGTGACTACTACTACAACAACAACATACCCCAGTGCCTCAAAAGGCTCCCGCTCATTGCGGGGTGAGGGGGGTCGGATGTACGCAGCCTAACCCCTATGTTTAAAAACATAAAGCGGCTGTTTTCAGATGACCCATGTCTTAAGTGACTACTATAAAAACAAATACAAATTGAATACAAAATCGCTCAATTTTACTTTATTTTTCTTCAATTATGTTGTATTCATTTAAATTTGAGTGCAAAATTATTGTATTTGTATTCAACAAACAATAACCATTGTATTGCATTCTTATTCAATTATGTCTTATTTGTATCATTTATAGTAATCATAGTATTTATATTCAGTTATATCATATTTGTATTCACCCATTTGACAGTAATCATTATATATTTGCATATAAGTTAACCACAACTATTATATTCATATATGCGTTGATAAAAATGATTGTATTTATAAAGTATTTACATATTTGTATCTGTGATAGTATTCACCATTTTGATGCTCGCTGTTGTATTTGTATTCAGTTGGCAATAACCATTGTATTTGTATTAGTTAACAATAATCATTGTATTTGTATCCAAAAGTATCATATATGTAGTTGTACTTGTATCAATTACTTCAAAATACAAATGATACAATTTACTACAAATACAAATAAATATAATAAAAAAAACAAATGATTGTGCCAAATACTGTTATCTTTTCCTCCATTACAAAACTGTCGGAACCAGCCGAACACGCTATTGTTCTCGACAATCAATCAACTCCCCTCACTGTTATCTTTTCCTCCATTAATTCTCCATTACCTCCACTGTTTACGTTTCCGGATTTTCCAATCATGATACGATCATAAAAAATAATAAAACATCACTCATAAATCTAGCCGGAATGATAGAGGGAGTAAAAATAGAAAAGGAACGAATAATCCAGAGGTGGATCCAGGATTTAGAGTCTACGGGTGCTAGTCTCAAGTAGGGATGGCAACAGGGCGGGGCAGGATGGTTATGGGGTGAGTTTAGAGCTATGCGAGCTCCGGGAGGGTTAAGAGTTATGCGGGTGCTGGGCGGGTTGAAGTTGCTATTTTTAAAATTAATGTGAAGCGAGGAGGGTTGCGGGTTTAAAATTTAGGTCTTGAAGTCGACTAGTAAACAACTCCCTGGTGATTTTAGTGCTTGGACAACAATGAAGCTTGGAACTCCAAAAAAAATGGTGAAGATTTTAGAGCTTGAAGATTCACTCCCACCTACGCGTACGACTGAAGAGCAGCGTGAAGAATATAAATTTTAGGGTTTCGGGCTTCTTTCTTGAAAGAGAAACAGAGATTAGATAATGAAATAAGATGAATTCTATTACTTTTGGAAAAATAAAATAATTATAAATAGTGTTATATTTGTTTTGGAAGTTTAATGGAATTAGCGAAAATATATTGAGGGAAATATTACTGTAGAAATAGCAATCGCGACGGTGTATCGTCTGTCGGCAGGATTTGTCGCTACAATCCTTTAATTTTATTTAAGATAAAAGCTAGCGGCGGATTTTTTTGTTGCTAAGAAATATAAAAATTATAAATATATATTAAACTCATCACGGCATATAATCCATCACTGCAAATTTATTTCGTAGAAAATGTTATGGCGCCAAATTTTCATGCTAAAATATAGCGACGAAATATATATTTCGTCGTTAAGCCGTCACTACAAAATGAATGAAAAAATGATTGTTATTTTCACAATAAAAATTTTATTCCATAGCTAATCCGTCGTTATATAGCGATGGCATAGCTTCTGTTGCTAAATTCCGTCGCTAAATATTTTTTTTTAGTAGTGATGCTAATGGGTTGGTAGGTTAAGTGGATGTCTGACCTTGAGGTTTAGTAAGGTAATAGGAATAGTCGTGTTTATATCATGTTTGTCATTATCTATCATATGTATGTTAATTTTATCATATTTACATATTCTTATGTGCTCTTCGTTATTAGACGCCCTTTCTATTCCCTTTTCTTTCCTTTTTGTCATATCTAGTTTATTCTGCTTATAGGTTTTTGAGATGAGGATTATCAGGAAACAACCTTTTTATTTTTATGAGATAATGATAAAATTTATGTGTATTCTATCCTCTCCAAACCTCACTTTTGAAATTTCACTGGATATATTGTTATTGTTATTTATATCATATGGGCCTCTCTTATAAGTCAGCTGGCGGAATTAGACAGGCCCTGTTTTTAAGACCAAAAGACCGTCAATGATCATATATATATCGGCCTTATCTGTATCACAACTAAGGTTTTAAAGAAAGTTTAAACATAATTATTTTTAAAGATTATTATAAATAGAGTAATACTAATTTGAAGAAAATTATAGTTTTTCAAAATTTTATGTTTAATTTTTTAATTCTCAAATGTTATCTCATCCTTTAGTCTATACTTGAAAATTTATTATGAAGGTGGCTCCCTTTTTTCTTTTTAGTCTTCTTGTGTTTGAGCTTTAAGATGTTATTGAAAATTGCTAACAATGTCCTCTCTGTGCAATAAGCTTCGATGCTGCACCTTGATTGGTCAGAATAGCTAGGGGTCGTTTGGCGTAATGGATTGGGGAACTTAATTCCAAGATAATTTTTTAGTGACCTTAATTTCCTTGTTTGATTGCAGAGATTGGGATAACTTATCCCAAAATTAACAATTAGTCCTGCAATAAGTTAGATGAATAATAATCCCAAGATAACTTATCTTGGGATTAAGTAAGTGAAATAACAAAAATGCCCTCTTTAAACTCTTTCATACACCACTTTTACATTTATGTATATTAATATTTTTTAATAATATTTATAATAATTCCACAACCTTGATTAATAATTATTTTTATATTTTTAATTAAGAAATTATATTTTATAAATACAATTTTTATTTACGAATGTATTATAAGTTGAATTTATTTGTCTAATACTTATGTTTATTTATATTTTGATTTCTCTTAAATTGTTCACTCCACTACTAAGTTCTATATTTTAAATTAAATAGTTTATTACTCACTTAAAAATTACATCTTAATATCGATTAAAATGTCAACTATTTCAATAATATTTTTTTTTTACTTTTAGTAAAACTAAAATGGAAGTTTTATTTTTAAGCTAAATAAGATGGAAGTTTATTTTTAAGCTAAATAAGATGGAAGTTTTATTTTTAAGTTAAATAAGATGTAAATTTTATTTTTTAAAATTAAATAAGATGAAAAGTTTATTTAAATCTAAATAAGATGAAAATTTTCTTTTTAAGTTAAATAATATGAAAAGTTTAATTTTAAAAACACATGACAAAGTCATGAAAATGTATACACATACATTAAATAAGATGAAAATTTATTTTTAACAATGAAGAATTAAAGAATACAAAGAAAATTAAAAAATAAATAAATAAGGTGAAGGGTATTTTAATAAAACACATCTTATTATTATAAATTATACTATGAATAGTATTTTGAATTTGTCAAACTAAACAAATAATAAAAACTACCCCTCATAAGTAATCCTAGCATAACTTATCCCATCATAATTAATCCCATCATAACTTACATCCAAATCAAATGACCCGTTAGTATGGAAAAAATTTGCAATATTTAAATATTAATGGAGTTCATAATTTTTTTTTTAATCTGTAAATTAAATGAAATGAAATGAAAATAAAGTATTAAAGATGACAACGATTTTTTTTTCCACTCAAAGGACAAGGGTCAAGGCTCATTATGGAGATGATACCTTCTATTTTGACTTTCTTGTGGGCTTGAGTGGGATTGTACCTATTAGGTTGTGACATATTGGCATTGGCCCAATTTCTATTAGTCCTCCCAAGGGAAAATAACACTTGTACTCTATAAAGAAAAATTAATTACAAGTGAGTGTATCTTACTTTTATATTCTCCTGTTTTTTCATTAGTTGTGTGCCCGATATTATTAGAGTATATATATATACACACTCTGATGGTATCAAAGAGAAACAGACAAACACTATTACTATTTAATATATCAAAATATGTTACGATAATTTATAGTATTTCAAATATAACTTAACTGTTGATCTATATAATACATGAACCTTACATGTTTTAGAATAAACTAATAACAAACTTGTTAAATCATCAACTATTAGAAAAGTTCTTAATCAGATAACCACTGTTATAAAATAATAATGAAATAACGTCTCAAACCTTCTCTATTTCTTTGCATTGATAAACAAATGTATGTGAGTTTTAACAAATTATTATGGTATAATAGATACATGTTTTGGCCTCCAAAATATATTCATGAAAATTATGATGTTGTCCTCAGAAACAAAAATTACCCTATCAAAGGCATCAATTTAATTAACTATCTCCCCCATTGTTTATTTGTCCTACAAAACGTTAGCCGCCAGGGTTGACATCGGTCACGTTAACATCAACATTTATGAAATACATACGGATTTATTATAGTATTAAATCCATTAGTAGTGACTGACTGTCACCATTTTGTCTTTCTTATATGTCCTCTAATTTAAAAATAGATAGATGTATAGATGAGATAAATTAATGAATTAGTTTATTTATGTCATGTAAATCCAACAATATTTTCCTGGTCCAACATGTTAATTTTTACGAAAATATAGTTGCTGTTATACAATCTTTAGAGTTTAGCTAGACTAGGTACAAATCACATATTAGAGCTGTTTTATCATGCATCTAAACAAAAACAAATTGTTGTTTTTATACAAGCTCATTAATTATGAAGTTAAATTCTATTTATCAGTACTATAATTATAATAACTCTATACCAAACATATAACTACATAATATATTAAAGGTTTTACATAAATTCATGCGCAATTAAAAAGTGATAATAAAAGATAACTTAAAATGGATATGCATGCCAGTATATGTCAAATTTCTCTCTTCTTTTATTTTGTATAACACAATGGGGTTGGGATAGAATGAAATAAATATTGAACTTTCATTTTCCAACATGCTTGTAGTCATTAACGTTGTATTATTTTATTATTGTATATAGAAGTCCTACCACTCATTTCTTTTGCCGTTTTGAGCTCACTGATGCAGTCAAACTATGCCACGTTTATTTGGGCCAACTTATCTTATATTATATTAAATGAGACGAAATTTCATATATAGTCGACTTTAATTTGTTTTCAATAATAATTTGGATAAAGAATAATTAGATGGAAGTTCATTTAATTAATTAATTAGTATTTTAAAAAGGAGATTTGGTATAAATATCAAGCGATGTGCAATGAATAAAATTATTATTTTCTAATTATAAATTTTGAATTTCAACATTGAGTATGAAAAAACTCATGATTAAATAGCCCTCTCCTACCGAATATGGCTATGTTAATATTTTAAAATGTCATCCAGATAATGTTTCCATTAAGACAATCAAATTACTTTGATTAATCATATCTCCCAATTATGAATGGAAGCTTTCATGACGACCACAAAAGAGGATATCAAACGTCTTATTCCACTTCGTTATTCCACTTCGTTTTCACCCACGCACTTTCATAGTAATTGTAATCTTGCAAAATAACAATTTCAACTTACAGTAGTTTTTTTCTTTTATTTCTTACCATCGTAATTAAAGTTAATTTTCTCAATGTTTTTTTGGTACGTTCTCAAAATAAGCTGGCCAAGAAACAACAACAATAACAACCCAGTGAAATCTCACAAGTGGGGTCTGAGGAGGGTAGATTGTACGCAGACCTTATCGCTACCTCATAGAGGTAGAGAGGTTGTTTCCTAAAACCCTCAACTCAAAACCCATAAGCAGAAGTACCTATGTATGACCATAATAAGACCAAAAAGAGGGTGAGTGAATAGCATAAGATTAAAAAGTGAATAAACTGAATAAACTATGAGTGTGAGTATGAATAGAAGGTGAACAACATATGCACAGAAAGTTGGTATACTTAATATACCTAGAAAAGTAAATGACGGCAAGGGGAGGGGGCAACAGGTGCAACTAGCAATGGATAGCATATAACAAAATGTAAACATTACAGACTACCACATATTAGTCAGACAATGAATATATAGAAGGAAATACTAATGATAAGAGATTACAAATACTACTACTAAGAAGGGGAAGAGGAAAAGAAAATCAGACATATAATGCGAACATAACAGTATCCGTTCCCCAATACCCTACCAAAAGGAATATTAAAAAGTTGAATCTTCCTCTGCAAGTAAAAAAGGAGTAATTTCTAGTCAATTGTCATTTGTCAAGCCGCAACATTAGACTTTCCAACTCCTAAATAGTACTTTTGATTCCTCAGCCTTGATTTTGCCCTAAAAAAGGTCTTTTCGAGAGACAATAATTTCATCTCTCTCTTTTGTTGGCCGTACGTAATTTAATTTAACCTATTTAGTTGGGGTTGAATGCTCCATCGTCCCTTTGCGCTTACAGTGCGCTTATAACTTATATTTATTATACGCGTGAATGAAATATCAATTTTAATGTATTCTTAGAAATGATCTCTTTTGATACGTAGTGTCAAAGAAAATATTCATTTTGGGGCTGAACTCGCCTGTCGTGGACGCGAATGTAGGAGCTCTTTCCTGAGAGACTTGCTTTTCCTTCTAATATAGGAATACTCCAGTTTAAACAGCTTACCTGTCCATCTAATTGCTGATTAAAAGATTAAACTTTCTGCTAACGACTACATAAATTTGGGATTAGATACGTATCGAAAAAAAACATTGGTCTACTCTTAATGAAAAAACAATAACTACAGTTCTATATAATACTCGAGAGAATATTGTTATGTGGGTCGGTTTCGAATTAAGAATCAGAGTAAATCGTGCGGCCGCAAATAAACCGACTTACCTGCCCCTTTTTCTTTGCACGCTCAGAAAAATAGAATGTGCGACATTCATTCGATTTTAACTTCATGTCATAAATCTAAACAAGTATTTAAATAATGAATAAAATTTGAGATGAATAATAAATTAAATTAAACAGATATTAATAAAAATTGAGATGAATAATAAAAATTCTATTTTAACGTATGTTAATTAAATATTCACAGGGGATCTAAAAGATTTTGGAAGCTTAATCAAACAGAAGCATAATCGCGCATGCTAATATATATATATAATAAATTTAAATTTGAATTTTGAATTTTAAAACAATATATAAAGTCTATTGTTAAAGGTTTTTAGTATTAAGTTCATGATAGTTTAAAATTATGGGTCCATACGTGCAATTTTAATAATTTTTGCACATAAATTTATATTCACATCAAATTCAAATAAACCCAATACCTAATTGGATCCATCATCTCTGGTTTACGGGTTGATATTTTCATATTAAAATTTTGTAATAAAATGTGTTTGTTTTAAGCCCTAAAACTACACCAAGAGGAAAAAATCTTTCCTTTTTTTTTTAATTGGGGATAATATTTTCAATTTGAAGAGAATCTAAGCCATCCATATATTTGAGGAAGTAAATTGCATTTGGGTTTCAGTGAAATTTCTTTGTATTAGTGTACGCGTTTCATGGATTGCTATAAATGGCGATCTGTTCGCTTTTAGTAGTAGTAAACAAAAATAAACTCCACTTTCCAAAACTACTTCATTAATATATATAGTTGCTGGCTTTCACAAAAAAGAAAAAACAAAACACTTTCTAATGGAAGAAAATTTTCCAAGTTATTTTGCACCTGCCAAGGCCTCATTTTATTGGTTTTTCTTTAATCTATTTTCAGATATTTGAATATAGTCTAACTGCAACCAATTTAATTAATTCACTAATTTAACTTTTATTTTTGGTTGTTGATGATCAGGTCCGTTATGGTTGTGGTCCAAACCTTGCGTTTACTGAAGACAGTGAGGCAGTATCGCAGTCATCCAGCTGTGAGTACCATCTCCATCAAATCAATAATATTTTATCGCTTCTTTTTGCTTTCACATGTTAATTTATTTGTAATTTAGAATGACTTTGCTGTCAGTCAAATGTCTTAAAAAGCTAAAACAATTTAGAATTTTCATTTTTCAGTGGTTTAGATCTGCCTAGACTCGATCTATAGTTCAGTCCAACTCGATGGATGATGAGATTCTGGATCGATTTGATGGAATGAATCTTTCTTTTTCCTGGGTAAAGGGTTTGCCAATGACTAAGGGTCATCTAATCTAGTTCGTTGTGAAACTATACAGGTTGTAGGAGTTGAACAGGAATCTGGAGAAATTTCGACCGGTCCAAGGCAAGAGTAAGCGTCTTCCTTATTTAAATTTATATGTTCCATCTTTATTATCATCACCCTATCAATTTTCCTGTACATATTGCACAGGAAAGAGCAGGATCCTTATGAACCAAGGCATTTAAAATTACAGTTTTCAAACAACATTATAAATGGTCCAATTTATACTGGGCGACCCATAGGTGAAGATCTGGAGGATACCTTATATCTGGATTTAGTTGATTGCCGTACTGGGAAGATTGTTACATATGGGGCTGAAGCATCAGCAAAGGTGGAAATACTCGCCGTGGAGAAAGACGAATACAAAACAGCTACGAGTTGGGCTGATGGGAAATCACTGATTCGAAGAGATCCGTATGTCAGCTTGAAAGATGGCAGAGTTAGTGTAAGTCATATTTCATTCAAACATACTAGAGTACACTTGAGAAAACGTGAGTTGAGACTAGCCGCCAGAGTTGTGTGTCCCCACGATATTGGGAATAGAATCGCGAAAGCAGTCACTGAGCCATTCTCTGTCATGGATCGTCGATCCAGTAAGCCGACCTTCATTCTAATCAATCACATATATATATACTTGTTCCTTTTAATTCCAATAAATTATGTTCCGATTTTGCAGTGCCCAAGATCAAGAGGTCCCTAAATCTTGAAGACCAAGTATGGAAACTGCCAAACATTGGCAAAGCCGGTCCTTATCATGAATTTTTAACCAGCAAAGGCATTCACACTGTCAGAGACTTTTTAACTCACTATTTTTTGAACCGTGAAGACCTACTCAATGTAAGGTTTTTTTCCATCGCTTCAACAATATATATTGTTGAGGATTTATTACTCTTTTTGAATGACCTCCTTTCTTTTTAAGAAGAATGATAGCAAAACTTCACCCCAAATCAAACTGAGGGAGTATTACTTTTACAACTTAGAGATTAAACCTCTTCCGGATGAGGGTTCATTCGAATTTTTCATGATATATATACGTCCATCATATCTAATGTGGACGGTGACAATAATTGGACCAATAGTTGCAGAAATAAATAAATAAAGGGTAGTATAGAGAGGCAACTTATGTCTCAGATCCCTTTTTCTTCTCCACTTCCTTTTTATATATATTTTTTTAAGTTAAATCCATCGACCCAGGCTTCCACTTTCTGTCACTGGCAAGGCGGTTCTAACTGTAGCTCGTATTCAGACCGGATCGGATATGATTTCATGATATTATCTGACGGCCGGTAGGTTAATTTTTTTGGTCAACATATATAGCTTGTACTACTGTCATGTGTTATTTATTTATTTATCGCTAGTAGCACCTTTTGTCACCTTCCCTTCAGTTACATTCCTTAC
>JAABOM020000075.1:25452730-25484856 GCA_011800125.2 Solanum clarkiae
TAAAATATCTCGACAAGACTTGAAGTAGGGGCATTTGTAATCATATAAAATTTATTAAAATATAAATTTTATAATATAATTCAAATTATATCAAATTCAAAATATATTAATCCAAAAAGATAAATATTGTGGATTAGTATAATCAGGTTTATTAATTAAGTCTAATAAAATATAGATTTAATTAAAAATCCAAATTTATTTATTTGGGCTACAAAAGATAACCCCCTTCATTTCATATCCCTTCATCCAAGTGGCCCACTTGACGCCACGTGTCAAATAACGTGGCATGCCAAGTCAAACAAAGAAGCCAATAGTATCATGCCATATGTCAAGCTGACAAGACCATTTCATTAAGGCCCAATATATCATGTCACTGAAATCTGATTGGCTGGAAGAAAGTGACTTCTCTATTCTAGAACTATATGCAGGGGTCTTCATAATTCAGAATTCACATCAAGAATTCTAACAAAAAGCTAGAGAGAGTTTGTTGATCAAGATCTCCACAAATTAAAGAATTCAAACATTCAAGCCTTCAAGTTCAAGAACAAGCTTAAAAGCTTTTGAACTCAAGATCAAGAATAAGAAACAAGATCTCATCGACCTATATATCACAACTGAGGAAGTTGTTGATTGCTATTTTGCTAGTGAAGGATGAGATGTCTAAAGCTAGCAATATGATTTCGATATATATAGGGGGACGGATTCTGAATTGTTCTAAATTCTTAACTTGGGTGGTGCTAGGTTTTGAATTTCGACCATATATAGCCATATCTGTGTGAAATCAAAGTAGGAATTTAATGTTGGTTGGACCATTGGGACATCAAGAAAAAGTAATCAGAAAATTAGAACCAACAACAATAATATATAAAATTTACGCAGACTTTATCTCCACCTTATAGAATAGAGAGACTATTTTTTGAAATCCTTCCTCATAAACAGAAGATACTAGATATAAAAAAATAGAAAAAAGAAAAGGAGAAAAAAAACTAACTAAAAAGCAAAATGACAGTACTTAAATATAAGACGGAAAACTTAAAATAGAATGTGTCACATTCGTCAGATTTCAATTTCATGTCATAAAGGTATTTAAACAACGTACGAAAATTGGGATGAATGATAAATTAAAATAAATAACGTCTTATTAATTAAAAATAAATTAAAGAAATCGCCTAAAATAATATTAGAACAGATCTCGTAAAGAATTGCAAAAAAAATAGAACAATTTAATCACCCGCTTAGATTCAATAATGCTTTCGTCCAACATCCAAGCCTGTGCTGTCACTCTAAAAAAAATAATAAAATTTATTGTTAATTCTATTTAGCATCAAATTTTATAAGACTAGCTACTTAAAAATAGAGCGATAATTACCGAGAAATTTATGTACCTGTATATAGTATGTAGATTGTAAAGAGAGGGTGAGTGTGAAAGCTACAAGTGACAAATTGACAAGTGTTGGCTTCTGTAAGTGGCCAAAGTTACTTTACTGGCTAGTGGCTACAAACAAACATGTGATGGATAATTATATTGGGTTGAAATTTATGAAGCCCCACTTTAACTACATTTTATATTTCCAGAATTACTTCCTTGTCATACTGAGTACTAATCGATGAAGACAAAGTCTTTTTTATAATTCTTTTAAATAAAAAGTTGGTTCTTTTATTTATCATGAGCATGTAAATAATTGATTTTAATAGTATTGGATTATTAGAAAGATAAATTTTAAAATAATTTATATATTACAAAATTAAGTAAAAAATGGGATGAATGGTGAATAAATATTGTTAAACTGAGGGAGCATAGAAAACCGACCAACATATATGCCCTAAGAAATAGATAGTCAATTACACGCGTCTTTCTGAGCAATACATAGGAAACGGAGAGACACATGCACTATATATATACACACACACCCTAGTTAGCTCCATCTAAAAGAAATAAATAAAAGTAATGTGTACATAAATATATTTATTTCCACTCATTTGGCCTACACAAATTATATAGATTATAGCATTCCTTTTGTTGGTTGTATTTATCAAAAGGGTAGTTCATGGCGGCACTTAACATAAACGTGTTTGAAGAAGGTAACTCAAGCTTACAAACTGAAACATCAAATTCTAATACTCCTCATTTTACCAGGTAATAACATCGAATATCATACATCTTTTTTCTTCCTTTTCAACATTATTATAAACACATCAAACACTAGTTATCATTTCTTGGCTGTTCATCAAATCCCAATACGTTGTTGTATATAATATGGATTTTCAAAAGCCAGTTTTGGTATAATAAAATGTAGTACTAGCTAGCTAGTAACCTTTTCTTTTGTCTCTATGTATTTATCATGTGACAAATTATTGGCTACTGCTTTGATAGTATAATATTGAATAGTATGGTTGACGTTGACTTGGTCATTTTCTGTTGTTTTATTTGATCTCCATATTTCTCTTTAGGGTCGCAAGGGGTGTTGTGTCTTTTTACAAGCTCCGGCGGATTGTCGTCACCTTTCTGCTGGCGTTGTCGTCGACCTTTCCGGTGAGTTGTAATTTTCTATTTTATAATATGGATTTTTTTTCCTTTTTGGTTCGTTCTACTGGCCTTGTGGTCGATCTTTCCGGTGAGTTGTAATTTTTTTTCAATTTTTGAACTAATTTTATGTATGGATTTACTTTCTTTTTACTTGTTACTGTGGTCATTTGGTTGTTTTTTCTTTCTTTCATCAATTAAATTTGGTGCAATAATTATCTCGGTGTATATATATTTATTCATTTGCTTAATTAGCCTAGCTAAATGGATAGTGTTGGACTTCAGATCGGTGGTTTAATTGGCTGCAAATACAATCACTCCATATGCTTGCCCTTTAACAAGGACATGAAAGCGACGAAAGATATTTATTTTTTAAAAAATTTATAAAAATCAGATGTTTTTCAATTTTCACCCAAAGTTTTGGATGAATTCTGGGATTTTTAATTTTTAGGGGGTGAATGGATGGAGGAAGGGGGTTTATAACAGTTGAGACCTGGCTTGTTTGAAAAATAAAATTGATATAGTTTTGAGTGAACAAAATTAATGAACTCGTAGCTCTTGAGGTGGAAAATTCCCAGATCTATTTAATTATTAATGAACTCTTAGCTCTAGAGGTTAACCTTTCCGAGATGTAATTAGGGTTTAATTAATGTAACTATATATGGCACTTTTTTTTGTTGGCAGGCATATATGTCAATTGACAAAGGTCTTTTAAGAAAACCTAAAAGCTACTAACAGATAAAAGCTGAAACAGACAGATACTGCTGTCCGTTTCTATCCAAACATGCCTACGACAATGCATAATTTTATGGAGATTTTGTGAACCTTTTTCTATGAAAATACTATGTTTGGGTCAGAATACATATCTGAGCTATTGTATTAAGAAATTATTAATAAAAAATATTCTTTTCTTCAAAATTTGAATATATAAAATATCCTCTTTATTTAAAAATTAATAAATAAAAAATTAAATCAAATATTGTATCAATAAATATTTTGAAAATGTATATGTCTGCTAGGTGATAGTTATGGATGTCAATTGGAGATGGTTTTGCCTGATGTTGTAATTGTGGATAGTAATTGATGGTAATGATACTTAACAGTAATATCAATGGTAACGAGTAGAACAGATTAATGGTGATGGTTTGTAAATGTTGGCATAGATGATTTTCGTGGATGACTGGCGATAGCTAGGGGTGTTGAATGACGATGGAGGTTAGCAATATATTGTGATAGCTGATGGAGATGATATATTATAGGTAGTGATTGATGATAGTTATGAAAACGGTGACTAGTGACAATGATTTTAAATGATGACTAGTGATGTTGATGATTGATAGTGAAAATTATTAGCAACAACGTTAATAGTGACTTAAGGATGACGTTTGTGCATGTTGGGTATATAGCTAGATAATAGTGAACAAAATGGCAATAGTTAGTTGTGGAAGTGGATAAAATAAGTATTGAACTGTCATCTTTATAGAAATTTTTCATTAAAAATCTTTGGGCTGAGATGGTTACAATTAATTGTGAAAGTGAATTGTTCAAAGATAGCAGGAGTCTTTATGAAGTACTCAATTAAGGAGATCTTTTGGAAATCAGAACCTAAGTTCTGTTACGATATTTTATCTAAAAGCTTAAGTTATTAAAGATAATACATTTTTAATTGCTTAATTATACATGTATACCAATACCTGACTATTTAATCAACATTTTTATATATCCAGGTGGAAGGTGAATTTCTCTGTGTCTTGGAAAAACTTTTGACTGATCGGATCAGGTGAGAAACAAAGAGCTATTTGGAATGTTTTCCAGAATCACGGTTACCACTGCTTCTATCTATGTTGAAATATTAGTACTAGGATTTATGTTAAATACACTTATGTGCAATGAATTTTTATATTATTGGTGTGATTTAACATGTTATAGCAAATTACAATTACATCAACTCAACAACATTACCCCAATGCCTCAAAGGCTCTCGCCCATTGCGGGGTAAGGGGGGTCAGATGTACGTAGCCTGACCTCTATGTACAATCACATCAACTGTAAGTAGTAAAACATTCTTCTAAGCATTCAACATTAATTTGTATAACATGTTTCTTTCACAAGTTAGACTATGCGTACTAACTAACTTAAACCCTTAGAACTTATGTTGCCTCTGTATTTTCATGTTGTATGTGAGATTAAACTATATTCCACATATAAAACAGGAATTCCCAGAAGAAACTGCATCCTTGTGAATCAAGATGTTTACGTTTAAAGATCTCACACGAGGTTACCGGTCCAGTGGTATATACTGGAGACCGTATTTTCCCCAGTGGAACCACATTGGAATTGGTTGATGTTGTTACAGGACAAGTAGTCAGAGATGTACAACTAGTCTCAGCACAAGTTGAAATATTTCTACGTAATGATGACGAAAATTGGACAAGTCAAGAACTAAACAATCATATTTCGATGCCAAAAAGAGGTAGAAAATCTGGGCGCGACCATAATCTATATCTGAGGTTGGAAGGAGGCGTTGTTTCTATTGATGAAATTAAATTCAAACACACTGCAAAGCATATGAAGAAGTTGAATATGGTAAGGCTAAGAGCAAGGATTGTCGATCAACCTGAAGAAATTGAAGTGAAAGAGGCCATGACAGGATCCTTTACTGTTAAGGATAAACGTTTAAGTGAGTACCTATATTTCTACTTATTTAATAAACGAAATGTTTTTGAGTTATGATTTTCACAGAAAGCAAGAAGCGGTTCCCTCCATCACCAACGGATGATGTATGGAGATTAGAGAAAATTGCCATAAATGGTGCTTTCCATAAGCAGTTGACTGAAAATGGTATCACAACAGTGGAGGATTTCTCAATCGAACTCCAAAACAATCCTCAGAGGCTACGCCAGGTAAACAAGTTACTAATTATATCGAACAACTATTTTGAAAAATTTATACTTGTGATATTTTTTGCTGCACCTATACATACGTACATTTCCTGTTTAGGCCAATTTACTGATTGTATTTGTCCAGGTTCTGCTTCATGACAGTGAATTTTTTTCTCGTTTCAGTAAGAAGCAATACAAATGAGTTTTTACTTTTTGTGCTTGTAGATCGTGGGCAAAAGCATGCGTGAAAAATACTGGGAAGAAGCTACAACGCATGCTAAGTCTTGCAATCTTGATGGAAGAAAATACTCGTACCATCATTGGGAGACGGGGCAAAAGTTTACGGTGGTGTTTAATGTTGCAGGTGAGGTGATGTGGTTAGACTCAGGGTACGGTTTACATCATTTCGACATGCTTTCTGAATCTCAAAAGGTATGTATTTATTGTCATGTGTGTGCTCATCTGTTTGCCCTTTTCTAGTTCTGTCCTTCAATTTATGGATTGACGAGCAGGTGTATGCACACAAGTTAGTGGAAACTGCATTTGCAAACTGGAAAAATGTCGAAAAATCTGATAACGAGATTTCTGCTGTGGATCACTTACCACCCTCTCCCAAGCACTTGGGGAATTTGGTCACGGTTGGCGAATGCAAGTTAGAAGTTCAAAATACTTCAGTGAGTAGTACTGTTTCACCAAATTTATTTGCTTATTAATAGTCCGTTCTCTCTGATTTTGCAAAGAACTATTTCGTCACGTTTGATTCAGGACAAGGCTGAATGTTCTACTTCTCATGCAATTCCTGACTGGCCTTCAGAGCCAGATGAAATGTCTCTTCCTATCACTTCTCCTGACCATTCAGGTTCAGGTACTTGGGAGTACCTGGGATCCCCCAATAATATCACATCTGTGATTTCAGAATCAGAATATTTGAAGGAAATTATGCGACTCCTTTGTTCTGATGCAATTCAATTTGATGATTCCTCATTTGCCAACAGCACAAGGGCCATACAGTTTCATGAATTGCAACATGGTGAGATGACGCAATTCATGGTTTCAGAAAATGTGAATGAACATTGCCAAATGAACAACGTTTTCATGATTCCAGAGGCGTCTACCACGTGCAAAAGCAAGAAGACCTGGACCAAGATATTCAGCATGTGGAAATGGTTAGCACTGAACAGGTCTGTTAGACTTAAAAAGGTCCGCATGACCAAGAAGCGGAAATTGAACTCCACATAAGCCACACCCAAAACACAACCCGTTGCCTCTGTCCCATTTCACACTCTGCTGGAAATCCATCAATTTTCATCGGAGTTCTATGATGAATATCTTGAGCTTGAATTATTTGACGAATTTGAAATTTATGGAACTTATGAATTTATCTAAAGTACTTTTGTACAGTTACACATGCTTTGCAGTTCCAATACGTTTATAAGTTTATGAATTTCTAATTAAAAATCTTTAATTTATTATTTTGGATGGTAATTAGGTCTTAGTTAATAACAAAGGAAAGAAATGAATCTTTAAGTGTTACACCTTTACCAATATGGCAAGGTGAATGTTCAATGCCTCCGACTATATTTTCTATCTGCATATAGTCATATCAAATACAGACGTAAAATTAATTTGTAAATTGTGTAGCACTTAGATAAGCTTATAAATTAATAACTTATAAGTGTCTAACCTAATCTACGTGTTTGACAAACGTACGTCTAAACTTCTTACAACTTAAATGCTTATAAATTAAAAATCAATCAAAAGCGATAAATTGACTTGTGTAAAATCTCATTAATAATTTTTTTCACCTTGCTAGTACTTTTAGTTTAATTATATTACTATTATGATTATTTTAAACACTTTTCCCAAAATAACACTCTTCTCTCTCTCAATTCCATTTTCGTTGTTTCTTGTTCGAATATTCCTGTTTTATTTCCAGTTTTTGTTAATCAGTTGTTTAATGTTGATTAGTTTTAGTTCTTTTACCAAATAAAAACATAATAATTATTCTCTTCGTTTATTTTTACTTATCATATTTAAACTTAACACACTCATTAAACAATGATAATTAACATGATTATTTTACCACATTAGATCTTAAAAATCATTAGGAGAATAAGTTATTAATATTAAGTGTAAAATATGACAAAAAATAATAGTCTTTTCTTGATATGTGAAAAGTGAATCTATTTTTGGAGTAGAAAAACAATACTTCATTCCAATTTAGTTTATGTGGCACCATTTGATTAGGTATGAAATTTAAGAAATAAGCTAGTAATACTCTCTCCTTCCCATTTTAGTATTCCATCGATCTTTGTCCCATATTAGTTGTCTAACTTATTGAATTAAGATAGCATTAATTAAAATTTTTCTATATTATCCTTGCAATTTATGCTTTTTGAAAATGTTTACATTTATTTGTAAAATTTTCAAGAAGGTTTTTAAGGGATAAATTAATAAAATTATCTTCTTTATCAAATTATCATTATTAAGTAACTCTAATACTTACTTTTGGGTGACTTATTTTCACAATCAAATATTATGTATGATCCAATAAAATTAAAATAAAAATGATAACATTACCTCAATGCCTCAAAGGCTCCCGTCCATTGGGGGTAAGGGGGGTCGGATGTATGCAGTCTGACCCCTATGTTTAAAAACATAGCGCGACTGTTTCTGGATGATCCATGACGAGCGTCGAAAGTTCCATTGACTAACTGCTACTTCACAATTGAAAGAAGCGCAGACAGTTTAAAGAGCCTTTTTTCTTTATTCCATCATATCCCAAAGCCAAAAATTAGTAAATCTTTGACTCCATCCAGATTGATGGAAAAAAATTACAGAATAAATTTTTTAAAAAAATATCACATAAATTTAAAGAGCGTGAGTATCTAGTTATATTAGATCACATGTCAGTTTATGCAAAGCACGGATCGAATTGTACGGAAACAAACTCTGGGACAACAACACAGTTTAGTGTAGGATGGTGTGCTAATCTTAAATCTCTCTCTTTTTCTCCACAGAGGGTCTTTTTCTAAAACAAAAAATGGACACGGCTTTTTCTGGGGCCCACTTTCCTTTGCAACTCGTTACCAAGAAAAGTCTCACTCTCTCTCTATATATACACTTTGATCCCCCATCCATCACAAATGATATATCCATCTTTACATCCCCTGTATTCCTCCTACAACAACCACCAAAACCTTTTGAGTTTTCTAATTACAGTTCACATGAATGACATAATGATGTCAAATTCTAATGATTTAGGTGCAAATAGCGTTGCCCAGGAAAGCAATTTAGAGGACGACCTGGTTTTCTCTTCACCAACGTAAGTCAACTCTAGGACTATGTATATTGGTTAATTTGTATACTGAATATTCTTGCTCAAGTAAAGGATGGGTTTTTTTTTTTTTTGTCTGACAATTTGCTTAGACAAGTTTCGATTTTTATGTTTCTTGATTCTGTACTTGTACTTAGCATGAAGAAAATGCTGGAAGTGATGGTGATCCAGACCTTTAACCGCTTTCTAAAGCCAAACTTGGAAAGAATGATGCGTGATGTTGTAAGTACACTTGTTTGATGTTTCCTCAAAATTCAGATGTAGTTAATTATTCTGGCGAATGGAAATGCTTTCATATATTGTGTACTAGCAGCTTTGAGTTTTGATTTGATGGAAATGAATTGTGATTTTTATTTGATCTGTTAAGCTACCAGCTAGTTTAGTCAAGTTAAAAATTGACCTGTGAAGTATTAAAATTGGGAAAATCAAGAAGGTGAAATGTTCATTTGATGTTAGGCGGGGGAGCGGCTGCTAATCTGTCATATGAATGAATCATTATGACTTTACAGCTGAAATTCCGCATTAATATGGTGGCAAGTTTTGTTTTGGAAACTTAGTTTTTCAATTTTTAAAACAAAGGCCGCCTCGAGTATGAAACTAGTATAGTGATCTGTATTTTGAATCCGGTGGCTAATTGCTCCAGAAAGTTTATACTGCTTAATCTTGGGGATTAGTTGTTATGACTTTGCTGTTCGTATCCCAAAAGTCTTTGTCTAGTATTTATCATAGCAAGATGAAAGGATGGTCTTTGTCGTGAAAACGATTTTTTTGCGCTGATGGTCTATTGGAAACAGCCTCCCTGCAAAGGTAAGGGTAAGGTCCGTTTTCACCTCACTCTCTCTAGACCCCACTTGTGGGACTAGATGGGGAATGTTGTTGTATTCCAACGACTTCTTCTAAGTGTTCTTGCTCTGACCAGGTAAGGCGTGAAGTTGAATCGATAGAGAAGAGGTTTTTGTTCACCGAGGGGTAAGGACCGTTCTCTGGTTTTTTCTGTACTCCTATTCTCCATTTAGCAAGAGCTAGTGTCACAATAAATTTTATATTGTCAATCTCGTATCTGAGACATCGTTGTTCTTCAGAAACCCTGAAAAAGATATTCAACCACCTAAACCAAGAAGCTTGAAGTTGAAGTTTTTGACAAATGTGTCTGATCCTGTACTTACTGGAGTGGAAATTAAAGGAGAAGGAGGTAATGCTATTGAGTTGGCCTTAGTTGATGATAACACTGGAGAAATTGTTGAA
Organism: Solanum clarkiae; assembly: GCA_011800125.2. NCBI lineage: Eukaryota > Viridiplantae > Streptophyta > Magnoliopsida > Solanales > Solanaceae > Solanum > Solanum clarkiae. Next base: position 25,462,719 of record JAABOM020000075.1, read on the forward strand.
TCTGGACCAGAAGCCTCAGCTAAAGTTGAAATAGTTGTTCTTAGGGGAGAATTTGGAGACGATAATGGAGGTAATTGGACAGTTGAAGAGTTCTGTGGTAATATTGTACGAGAGAGGGAAGGAAAGAAGTCTCTTCTAGCAGAAACTGTACATGTGAGACTTTATAAAGGCATTGGTTCTATAGATAAAATCAAATTTACACATTCTTCAATCTACATGAAGACGGGGATGTTCAGGCTAGGTGCACGAATTGTTGACACTTTCAATAATATTCAAGTAAAAGAAGCAAGGACTGAATCTTTCACTGTCAAGGATGGGCGCCAACTATGTAAGTAGCTTTCTATTTATAGAATAAGGACAGATAACAGGCTAAACAACAACAACATACCCAGTGGAATCCCACAAGGACAGATAACGGACTAATATTCGTTTTGTACTTATAACTTGGTTTCTGTAAATATGTGTAGCGATGAGGCACAATAGGAAGATAAACCTTAGAAACTTAACCATTACAGGATCTTACATCTTAAAATAGATACTGATTGCTGCTGGTTCTATCTGCAGATCATGAGAAGCATGATCCACCATCTCTATCCGATGGGGTACAGCGGTTGAAAAACATAGGTAAATGCAGTAATTATCGTCTCCGGAATGAAAGTGTTCACACTGTAGAGGACTTTCTGATTTTGCTCCTAAAAGACAGTGAGCGACTCAAACGAGTAATTCACTTTGCCTTTTCTCTTCTTAGCTTTCAACTACGTATGCTTGATACCAGTATAAATATGTTTATTTGAACTGCATGTACCCTTAAAGGTCAACACTGAAAAATTACTTACTGAATGTATATCCAGCCCTATCATAAGCTCATTGATTGATGTTGTCAATCTTATCCTTGCATTGGGACTTAGCATTAAAATAAATAGTGTAAGACCGAATTACCATTATACGGTGCGTATTTCACCTTGATTTACAACCTAAAGCTGGTGAAATATATATATTTGTTGATTTTCAGGTACTTAATCTAAGGCCAAAGATGTTGGACGAGACAATTAGCCAAGCTCGAAGATGCATAATTAATGAACGGATATTCTCTTATATTGACTTGCAAGAAAAGGAAGGTGTGGTTTTTAACATCGTTGGAGAGGTGAAGGGACTTATTCTAGGGGTCCAATATCTGCCTATGCATCTATTATCTGAAAGTGATAAGGCATGATTGTTTAGACCAAAACTTTTCCTCTTGTCTCTTTCCTTTTATTGCTCTTATCTCATGTTTGTTGCTGTTTTCGTCCTATTTGGGATTGACATTGACAGGCTAATGCTCAGAGGCTGCTGGTATCTGCATGTGAACATTGGGATCATGTGAAACAATACGATAATGAGACGTCTCTTATGCAATATCTTTATCAAATAGTTGCAACTGAGAATCCTTCGAATTCTCCAAGTGGAGAGGTTCCTAGCACCAGTGACAGCATTGAGAATTTTAGAACAAGTGATGAACACTGCTCTACCTCTTTTCAGCACAATGTTTCAGCCGTCATTCCTGCCAGAGGTGCAAGTGCAATCAGTCTGAACGATCCTAGTTCCGCCAGTATAAATAACCTGGAGTTCTCTAACTCCCCAATATATAGTCCTTCATTCCATGATTTATGGATTGATCCATGCTTTGAAACCTTACTTTTTGGACTCAATGCTCATCAACCACATGATGACTCTGCTTCTAAAGTAAATGTGCATAACCGGTGGAAAACATTGCTTAAAATCTTTCGGAGAAGAAGAGCTGCAACATTAACGGATAGTCAACCTCCGAAGAAGCAGAGAGTCTTTTGATTCTATTGCTTTAGACTGTTAGTAAGCAGTTTGACACCAGGTGCATATTTCCTTAGTGGGATGTTACTGCTTACCAAAGAATATTACTCCTCATCATAGACATGGAATGCAGAACCTTCCGCTGCAGATTCTAGTTCCTTGTTATTTCTGGTGCTGTAGTAGCTGGGATTTAACGTTTGAGAAGGCATGTTGAAAGTCTAATATAGCTATATGTTAGAATGTCGAATATAGTTATATGTTCTAAAGTGTTTGCATTCATTTCATATCTTGGTTAATTATATAGAATTTTATTGATGATCATCTCATAATTAGGAATCAATAATTAGGAGTGTCTTTATTTCAAGAAATCTGATGTCCTTTATATGGAGCTCTTTTTTTAAGAGTTATTCACCACTTGCTTCAATAAGATGTTTCTCTATGTTGTTCTCTCTTACGGTAAGTTTCTTGCAACTGTAACCAACATGAAAGGGGGTTGAAATAGTACTTTGTGAGGCAAGACTTTTTGTTCATATTACTCTGCCTCTATGAGGTAGTGGTAAGATTTGCGTACATTTTACCCTCCCCAAACCCTACTTGTGGGATTCCATTGAGCATGTTGTTGTTGTTGTTGTACTCTGCAGATCTAGACGTGATACATTTAGTAGAAATGCAGAAGAAGAAATTGTGGTGTTTATCTGGTAATTTTGGATAGAAAACAAAGATATTATTCATTTGGTGCTTATCAAAGGGAAAACTCGTTGCTCTGGTAATACGAAAATCGTTCCACACTAGTGTATGCCTCTCCCTCACACAGACATTGATCTTTTGTAGTTTATATGCTGGTTTTCTCATGTTTCAGCCACATACAAGGAAAATGGATTTTCGTAGAACCTCTTTTCAATTACTAGTTGAGCTTGAAGTGTAAGAAACTGCAGAGTAAATCGTCTCACCACTGGGATATCCTCACAAGGTAGCAGTTATCTCATTCAATGCGTATTACACCTCCAATATCTTCCTAAGCCTGTACTGAACTTAGTGTCTTTATGAGCTTATTTTGTAAGTAGCAGTTTTTATGTCTCTCCAATCCTCAACTTCCACTTTTAATACTGAATACTGCTTCTATGCCTTCTCTACTGATGTTTCGTTGTTAGCTGAATAGTCTTGACTTAAAAAGATCATACATGTTAGACAGACCTGTTATGATCCATCACATAAGGTTTTTAAAGTCCTGACAGCATAAAAAATTGTAGATCGCGGTTACCATTCTCATCAGCAATGATTTGATGTACAAATGAAGCTGACATGTTTGGATGTTGACCTTCAGCTTTCTGAAACATGGAACTCTGCATGATTAGTGATAGATTTCACCCTTAAATGCCGTGACTAACACTGGTGAGATGAATTGCATCTGGCATTCACCTGTTAGCAGAACACATGACACGACAGGACGAGGTATGCAGGATTTTCTCAAGAACAAGGAGGAGAATCCTTTTTTGTTTATTGATGAATAAATTGAGAGAAACATACTGTATTTCAGTACATTTGACCAATTATTGGACTGATTTCTGTATACTCTAGTATATGCTATATTCTTGAGATGGTAGAACCATACAAAAACAACTGCTCTGTATCCAATTATATAGTACTAATTGCTAAAAATACTAAAGGAATTGTAAGGTCTATTGCATTTGTACACCATATCAGCTTCAGCAAGAGTGTAGAAGTACATCTGATTCCATTAATGAACCCCTGCTCGCTCGGGCATTCTGAAACTCCTACATTTTGCAAGCCTTGCTGTCCTTACACATTTCCTCCTACATGCGAGAAACAACAAAAGTGAGTATTAAGTAGTCTGTAGACTTTCCTAGATATCAAAACACGAAACAAATGCCACTCGTAATGCTTTCATCTGTACCGGAGGAATTCCAACATTTTAATCAAAGACAAAATGAAAGATCCATATCAGGTTTGCTTTCTGTCAGAAACGGAAACGAATATAATCTCAGTAGGAAATATTATAATGCATACACTTTCCATGTGCCATACATGAAATTCAAAAATCTAAACTGGAACTTTCTTCCACGCTAACAGGAGAAATAAACTGAATGTATCTACAGGTTCAAATACTACTCATGGATCTTAAGCTAGTAAGAATGCAACCTACTCCTCAATTGAAATACTGAGAAAGGTAATCGGGTGATAAATACATCGACTGGCAAATACAACACGACAGGGCTTTCTTGATGATTATGCATATACACAGTCCTTCAAAAAGGTATGAACAGTGAACTACAAAACTTAGCTTAAAGAAAATGAAGACCATATAGGGACATTGTGAAGCCCACCTTCTTCCTTCGTGCCTTCAGAACTTCTTCTAAAGATGGTCGACCTGTAACAATAAATACAGCTTCAGGACAATGTTTTGAGACTATAAGCCATTAATATGTGTTGGATGGCTCTCTAAAGTGTGCCGTGATGGCTTGATAGGATATCTTGTAATGTGATCAAAAGTTTTTCAATATTTTTGCCTTTATATAGCCAAGCCTGTTGAAAATAAATGTCCTACTGCTATCTCATGATAGATAGGGATATAAACTGCTTAAAAGAACTGAAACAATATATTACTAATGTATTAAACATTTCCCAAAGGACTTTTCTTCTACAAGGAGTTTGAAAGATAACAATCAAATGGGATCTAACCTGTTATTTGAAGACGATATTTTGCCCAGATACCATACACGGTATCAGCAATAGTTGCAATCTGCAAATCACAAGCTAGTTTCATGAGAACATTTCAACCAGTGTGACACAACAAATTGAATGAAAAAATTGAAGAGTGACTTACAGGTTCATATTTTGTGATGGCATATACCCATCCTAAACCAACTGCTTCATAAAGCCGTCTAAACGCCTAAACCAGTTACAAAAGAGAAGAAAACAATTGTAAAGTTTCAAATATGGAGGAGAAAAAATTACAAGTATCAAAATATATGGCACACCTCAACATCTGTAACCACAGTTCCATCTGATAGTATAGCATGTATTCTTCCCATAACCTAAAATAATTGATGACATATGGTCATATTCATTGCTTCTTGAAAAGTAAAAAACAGAAGCGAACTCAAACAATGGAGACGAGAAAAACTATGAACTGCTAACCTTACTTGAGTTCATTCAAATTAGGTACTTGCACGATAATTAAAGAAGGATTTATTTAATTAATTAATAGTTTAACTAATACTCGTTAAAGCAGTTAAGGATCATATACCGTCTCATAATCGAGTCCTTCATTCTCCTCCGGGCAGTATTCATCGGAACTTATGTCGAGGAATTTAATTGTTCCATAGCTTTTATTCCTCTCTCTTAGCATGTCAACCTGACAAAATTAAATCGTGCATAGGATTGGTCAAGAGGTTGAGCACATTAGATGTTCACCTCAGGCTCACTACTAGTACTCTAATACATGTAAAATTAGACCTCTTGCTGACTGTCACCCCAAAAGCTAGTTCAAACGCGAAGATTGTTCAAGTTTTATAATAAGTTTGCACATCTCATCAACTACTAATATCTGATTTTTGTCATTGTTTAACAAACTGTATTCGGAGCAGAGACAGGGGAAAAGCTGACAAATTGATCAGATTCTGAATACTCTCTGACCCAATTTTGGTGACACTTTTCACTGATAAGATAAATTAGATTACATCACCTCAACATTCTAAAATTAAAATTTATACAGTAAAAACAATAGGAAAAACAGTAGTATATACCTCACGCATGCAGAGGGGACACTCTCCATCGTAAAGCATCTTAATTTTCCATTTTTCTGGAGATTTCTCTTCTTTAATATCCTTGTTGGGTGCCGCAGTGGTTCCACTTATTGCCCTAATTGAATATTTTGGTCCTGGGCATTTGTAATGGAAAGATCTAAGCAAAGAGATTTTTCTCTTAAATAAAGAGAAATTGATAAATGAAAATTTTTTACCATTTAGATTCAGCAGAGGAGGTCTTGAATTGGGAAGAAATTTCGACGATGGAGATTTTGTAGTGAGATAAGCAGGAAGCGAGAAGAGAGATATATTGGCTCGTCTTACAACAGGACTCGATGCTACTCTGAACGCCATTTCCATATTTTGCGAAACTGATGAAGGAGAAGGAACATAGTCTCCTTTTGTTCATGTTAACGGCCACACTTACGTGGCAATTCCACACACACTAAAATGATGTTATTTTGGGTGGCATTTTTTTACCAAGTATTTAAAAACAATAATTCTCACACATATATTCAGAAATTAAATAATTCACCCCTATATTAATAAGTCATCAACTATAAAATTTCGATCCTTTTTTCGATTACTTATTCAATAATTCAATACCAATAAGTCAATTTTACAGTATTGGTTTATTGGTTAGGGAGAACCATTCCAACTCTTCCTTTTGGTAGAAATTCAAAAAGAAATGTTCGGCTTATATTGGGTTCACCATTAAACCATTTAGGCCTCAATCCAGTACGATAGAAGAGGCCCAATACATATATATGGCTCCTCTCTTTCTTTGTTTCCATCTTCTTCTTTTTTTCTCATTGGCAAATTTTAAGGTTAATATTTTAAAGTTTTGTACATAAGTAAATAGTTAAAATTTAATATTTTCAATGTTTTTTTGCTTTAGATCTGATCTTTTTCATTTGTTTTTGAAATTTGTTTGTCTAATTTATCATCTGAACTAAAATTTGGAAGTCGTCACTGATATAAATAACAAATGGTCATAGAAGGGTGGAAATATTGAAGCCATCTTAAAGTATAAATGATTTGGTATATTATTATTATTATGTACAACTTATTATGCTTGGGTTATCACGATTAAGTTAGTTTTGAAAAAAACAGTTTTGAATTTTATTATATTTTTATGTATTTCCATAAGTTCATATTTAATGTACTTTCAATTTTATTTAATTTTAGAAAAAATTATAATTTTTAAATCTTTCAAGAATGCACCATCGTGTTGCGTCACATATTTAAACATTATTTAAAGGGACTAATGCACATTACCTAACTATAATGTGGACCTTAATTAAGTATATTACACTGCTGGAATGATGAAAGAATAATCCTACGTACTCCCACTTGGTTGATATATTCACGATATTACCTTTAATGAATTTTAAGTTGTTGAGTTTATGTTTTTTTTAAAAAAAAAAAAACAATTACGTTTGGCTTATTATTTGAGATTCCTTTCTCTGAGTTACTACTATATAACTTACATTTTCTTTTCTTGTTTATGTACTTATTTGAATATCAACATCTAATTCAATTAGCTAGCAAAGTGTTTAATTAGATAACAATTAAAGTCCCACTTAACATAGATTATGTGATAAAAATTATGTAAAATATTTTTTTTTTTTTTACATTTTAAAAATATTGTGCATAGTGGGTGTGATTAAATTAATCGATTTAACTGTCTTTAAGGTTATGTTATGGCTCCATTCTTTGTGGGATAATGATTTCGAAATTTTATGAGGATAAACAAATATATATTAGTTAATTAGCTAACATAGTTATAATTTGAATTAATTATCTTTTGCGACAAATATCTAGTTGTAATTACAAATTGAGTTTTGTGTAATTCACGTGCTTTATACAAATGTTGTGCGCGAGTTAAATTGTATAGCGAAATATACAAACACCGTGAATTGTATAGCGAATTATACAAACAATGTAGACGAATTGAATAACAAAATATACAAACGGTATACAAAACTGCGAATTGTATAGCGAATTATAAAAATATATACAAATGTTGCACCAATTATACAAATATTGCTAGAATTATACCAACGTTATTATAATTATAACTATAAGATATAAGTAACCAAACTATAATTATGAAACATGATTAAACTTTATCTATTTGTAATTTATGAAATTTACTCATTTATATTCTTATAGTTATTAAAGGCAGAATCAATCCAACGAAGACATTTATTTAATAAGAGTATTATTAGTTTGTTCCAATGTGGCGTCTTCTTGTTATTTTTTTAATTACTAGGTGTCGCACCATCTTTCGGTAAGAAAATAAATTAAAACGAAATAATGAGAAAAATAGAAAGTAGAAGTGGAAAAAAGGAGGACTCATTCATTGGCCGGGATTATCCCATAAAACAATCTTAATTCTCCTTTTTTTTGTAATGAATAAAACAAAAAAATATGAATATTATTATAATATCAAAAGTAAAGTGTATGCCATAAAAAGAAAGTAAAAGTGAAACAAAAAAGAATTGCAAAAAATGATTGTGAATGAGCTGTACCTACCTACTTGCATTTCTGTCTCTCCAATTTAATAAAATTGATTCGGAAAAAAATATTTAAAAGAATATGAAAACTTTCATTTTTTTCACTTGAATTATTTCTAAATATTTTCAGTACCGTAATTAATTATCTTATGAATAGATTTCCGTTTTCTCCTTGCATTATTTCTAATTATTTTCAGTAACGTGATTAATCATTTTATTGCTTGTGAATCGAATTTAAACCATAAATGGGAAGTGATTGATTGAATTATTTTGATTTTCATAGGATGTGTTATTTGGACGGTTTGACCAGCTGCAATATGATAAGTTAACAGAAAGGCCTGTCCTTTAAAGAGGGACAAAATTTAAGATGCAATGGTTCCATTGGCAGCTGGCAAAGTAGATACTCCCAAATACAATTACTGTTGAAGTATTGCGGAGACCAACAGACCCTACGCCCAGTGCTTAGCATCTGGTGCATGCTGCTTTGATACCATGTTGAAGTAGGTCTTAGGTCTAATTCACACCCCCAAAGCTAGCTCAAAGGGAAGAGGATTGCCTAAGTCTTATAAGGAGACCACTCATCCCATTAACCGTCAATGTGAGACTTTGTGTCTCAACAATTACCTACCTTTTTCTTCCATCTGATAATCGTATTGGAGTTTATTAATTCAAATTTATATGTCATATAAAATATAAATAACACTTTCGACAAATATTAATTTCACTTGAAATTTAAAATTGATATCTCTAATTAAAAAAGAAGTATAAAATAATTTCATCCGTTAAAGTACATCCTTTGATGATAATTATTACTAATTGTTTTTTGTTTAATAAACAAAAGGAGAAAAATGTTGAAGCATTCCATATCTCATTGTATTGTTTATTTGTATTGAAAATTAGTATGTTTGAACTTGCAATTTTACTCTAAACACTAAATCTAAATAATGAAATTTATATATTTTGTATGGTCAAATGTGTATAACATTGATTATTAATAATAACAACAATCACTAGTAAATCACAACAAAATATTTTTTTTGAAAAAAGAACTTGATTTATCTGGAATGATAAATAGAAAAATAATGCGGTTGAGCAAACATATACTAGTTAATTAGCTAACATAGTTATAATTTGAATTAATTACGGCTTGTGGCAAACATCTAACTGTAATTACAATTTGAGTTTCGTATAATTCATGCAATTTATATAAAAGTTCTGCGCGAATCAAATTGTATAGCGAAATGTACAAATACTGCGAAGCGGATTATACAAACGTTATGTACGAATTGCATAGTAAAATATACAAACGCTGTACAAAAACTGCGAGTTATATGAAGATATACAAATGCTATGTGAATTACACAGACACTGCTATAGCTATAGTTACGAGATATAATTAGCCAAATTATAGATATGGAGTATAATTAAGCTATTTTTGAGTGACTTATATGCGAAAATTTCTTATAATAAAATTGTTATTTATTCGATAAAGCACGTAATAAGATCTAGCACGGTGATAGTGGCGATATATGCTAGTCGCTTAGTGGTGATTATATTTGGTTGCAATAAATAGAGGAGTGACAAATTTACATTGTGTTACAAACTTACAATGTTTGAATAATTCAAACTGATTAATAGAAAATAAATAGTTGTAAAAAAAGTTAAAACAAACTAAAATAGATTTAATTTACTCAAATTCAGACGTTGACTGAGTGAAAATAAATTAAACCTTAGTTGATTTTAGACTTCTCACCATACTACCATTCATTGAGTATAATGTGTGTATTCTATTATTGGTCAAGTGTGCCAAATTTTCTACTATTGATTTTAGCTCAATTAACAGTACCAAGTAGCTAGCGGGTATTTAATTATTTTTTTTAACTTTTACTTATCACTGTTTCATTTTTTGAGATTAACTTGACTTAGCTTTAAAACTAAATTGAAATAGCAAAATTTAATATTTAAAATATAAAATTTAAATGGTCAAAAATTATATGAAAAATGTTATAAGTTGCAATCTTTTCCATATTAACAAGAAGAAAAAATGTATCTTAAAATAGTAATCAAAATTCATATAATTTGATGTTGATAAGTAAAATAATGACATAAAAATGAACATAGGGATTATTAATTTATTGTCCATTCACTAATAAAAGTAGAAGTGAGGAAACAAGAATTTTAATTAGAGCCCACAATGTGGACAGCCAACATTTGAAATGGCTACTACTTCAACACGCCTATAATACCTTAAGGTAACGCCCCCACTTCTTCTCTGACCCAAAATTTTCAACTGGAGACTATATTCTTGGAAATAGAGCATCTCTTTATTCCTTATTAAATCGATCGATCATCGATTCATCTGCAGAGAAAAAGAAATAAAAGGAATTAATGGCAACTTTTGGAGGTACAACACAGAAGTGTAAGGCCTGTGAGAAAACTGTGTACTTGGTGGATCAACTTAAGGCTGACAGTAAGGTCTATCACAAGTCTTGTTTCAGATGTCATCATTGCAAGGGTACTCTTAAGGTCATACGCTATTCATTTCTCATAAATTATATATACTCTTAATTCAGATCATCTATTTATTCTTTGAACTCGAATACTAGTTGTTAATGGAGAATTCTGCTGATGAGCCTCAAAGTAAATATGTGATCTGTTTTTTTCATTTGATTATTTCTTAAGGAAATGAATAGGCTTTGATGACATCTTGATCAAAGATGAATCGATCTACAGGGGGGTCCTCTCATCTTTTGTATCTCTGTCTTCTAGTGTCGGCCATTATACCTGGACCTTAAGGTACTATATATAGTTTTTACTTATATATGCACCTATGAGTTCATCTGAACCCTCTTCAATAGAAATTAAAATTAACGATATAGATAAAATTAATTTTATGTATAAATAGTAGATGTTGATCTCTTCTTGATTTTTTTTATGTGTTAACATCAATGGATTCTGGTGAAACTTTTGGTTCCACTACTCTATTCACCAATAGACTGATGTTAGTGTAAGTGAATTTCTAGACCATCAAATTCACCAAATCATTCCTAGAAATAAATATTCCCATAAAAGAAGAAAAAATTGTAATCTTGAAAATAAGATAGATAATATGATCTAATAGTATAAAGTTGTTTTTATGATGTCGGTGTATATAAGTTAAACGCTTTAGATCAAATATCATTATATCGAATGAGATTTATCTTCTTATAAACTCTCCAAACTTCCAATGCATGAAAACATCCAGGATAAGATGTAATTAGCTCTTAACAAGATTTGTGTAAAATATACATTTTTTTATTGAATCATTTACGATGTTGATAAAGCTAGTGCAATGGTTGAGTTGGCAGTCTGACCAATCATCCGTTTTCTGTTTTTATTTGCTTGTCTTTCTATATTCTTAACATTTGAATTCCTTGCACTTCTATCTTGCTTTTGCTTCTCTTTTATGCTTCTATTCGTTTTCTCTTTTTTATTTTGTCATCAAAGAACTTTTCGCAAATATTAATTAATGAAATATATCAGAGCAGTACAAAAGTTGATCATATTGTTTCTTCTTCTTTTTTTTTTTAAGGGGTAACTTCTATCATACTAATAACATACTATATTTTCTTCTCTTTCTCCTCAAATAACTTCTCATAATGACACTGATTCACCTATTGGTTAAAATGTGATTTAGAAGATCTGTTTTATTTATCTAGAGATAGTACAAAGGACGAACCAAGGTTGCTTGACTGACTTTGAGGTTATAAAAGAAAGTTGAGTGGCTTTCATTGAAAAGAATCATGAATTGAGTGACCATCTGAGCTATTATCTCATTCTTCAATCGCCCAAGTGTTGGCATTTCTTTGATCTATAAAATGAGAAATCTACACTTATTGTACAAACTTTGGCCTTCACTATCTGGTTGAGTAGTTAAGCAGCTTGTTTGCAGTTATTCTCTTCTAATCTAGAAGTCTCACCCTCAAATCAACAGCTAATTTGCAAGTTGTCGCAGTATCACTCTTGGTTTGTGTTGATACTCGTAGCTCGGCCTACCAGTAATGGTCTATTCTACTGGAGGAATGATACTGGCAGGTCATCTTCGTCCAAGTTTGAAGGATCGTAAGTCGTAACATATATATATTACTTGCAACTTCATTATTAAGGAATGCTTGTTAGCACTTTCTGTGATTTGTGCTACTATATTTTGTGTTCCACATAACCAGTGAAAGCCCAATTGTCATGTAGTTCAGGTTGGCTTGTTGTATGATGTTAGCTATATCATCACTTTGGTGACCTTTTTGTGTCGATCCATAAAAAAGATATCTTGGTCTTAATTTACTTGTGATTTTTGAACTTCTGCAGCTAAGTAACTATAATTCCTATGAAGGAGTTTTATACTGCAGACCTCACTTTGATCAACTATTCAAAATGACTGGAAGCCTGAACAAGAGTTTTGAAGGTTACTAGAGCTACCATGTTAATATTTCTTATAAGTTGTTTTTGCGTCACTTATTTTTTTGAAGCTTGTTTTCACTTGCCCGTTATATTGTTTGCAGGGGGTCCAAGAACAGCCAAGGAAAGATCTCTTGATAAGGTATTCCATGATCGATTGATTTCTAATGTCAAGATCATCGATGATCCCTTGAGATACACCATTCTCTTCTTTTTTATCCGTTGATCTCACTTGTGTGTTGTATTATCGATTATGTCAGGCACAATCAAACAACAAAGTTTCAGCTTTGTTTGGTGGAACACAAGATAAATGTGTTGCATGCAAGAAAACCGTTTACCCCCTGGAAAAGGTACTGACATTCTTTTTACGGAGTAGCAATTAGTGGAAAACGAGGAATGTCTATGTAGATACTTATATGGTTACTGCTATTTCACAGGTGGCGGTTGATGGCACTTCGTACCACAGGCCTTGTTTCAAATGTAGCCATGGAGGTTGTGTGATTAGTCCGTCAAATTATGTGGCCCATGATCACAAGCTCTATTGTAGGCACCATCATACGCAACTCTTCAAGCAAAGAGGTAACTTCAGCCACATGGAAGACCCTGAGAAGATTAAAGGTGTTACTGAAAATGGAAAAGCATGAGGTCCTTCCAAGATAGCTTCCATTTTCGTGTGATTTTGCAATACAACAACATTGACTTGGGTTTCTTGCCTGAATAGGGTGCAGAGGTTAAACATATATATACAAGAGGGGTTATTTGCAATGCCTATATGTGATATTTTCATGAGAGAGTCAACCAAAAGTTTCACTTCATTTTTCTTTTTCCCTTGGTGTGTCTTTTACTTGATAATTCAAATAGTTTTGCCTATAGTATGAACAATGTGATTGCTCTTGTGGTTGTCTGGAAATTGGTATGGCTTTTTATCAGGGAAAGCTCTACTTTCCTTGGCTCATAAACCAAGTAAATTCATTTTTCAGTTTCCTTCATTGCAAGCTTCTTTTGATTACTTACTCTCAGTTGCTAATCCACATTATGCTCCTTAGAAAGGAAGAGAGGAAAATGGCTTAGCTGTTGAACTCTGGTTTACCCTTCTCTGTGTCTTAGTGTCACTATAAACCACAAAAACGATCATACAAGGGTGATCTGACTAAAAAAAAAAGGACAAGGATCTAGGGAAGAACACAACCATAAGGATCTATTATACACAATCTTACCTTACATTTTTGCCAGATGCTTTTTTCAATGCTTGAATTTGTGACCTCCTAGTCACGTGAAATCAACTTTACTAGTTACTCTTCTTCCTATTGAAAAAGACTCAAGACGTTAAAATCAGAACAAAGTTATATATACATAAAGGGGTCAAAACTCAATCTAGTTTTAGTAACTCGCTTATCCTGCTCAAATTTAAAAGATTTGGATTATTTGATGACTTGACCCAACTTTAAACACGAAATGACACCTATCAAACTATTGGGTCATAATATTGCAAACCGATTAGATAAAAAATGTAACCCAAATTTATACAAAATCCATGTTTGAGATTGGAAATTCTGTAAAACTTCAAATGCGCTTTCTTTGGTGGCGTAAAGCCAAAAACTTCACTGTTATTAAACCGAAATGTCGAATCTGTTATTCTTCAACCACCACTTTTCCCGCCGTCTTTCAAGACAAAATTCCAAACATAAATCGAAAAGAATTCGCTAAATCGCTACAGCAACGCCCTGCTAAATCTCAATTGAAACAAATACATGCCCAAATACTCACCCAAGAGCTTTCATCAACTGTTTCTTTAGTTAATTCTCTCATTCACTGTTATCTGCATATTAAGGAGATTACTTCAGCAAAATTTCTGTTTATTCACTATCCTCTGCCTTCACCACCCATTCTAATATGGAATCTGATGATCAGAGCCTACTGCAAACTCCAAGATTCTTCAGAAAGTTTCAGTCTTTTCCGCCAACTCTTGAATTTAGACCACCCCATTCGGATTCGGGTTCTTCCCGACGAGTATACGTTCACTTTTATTGTTACGGCATGTGCCCACCAAAGATCAATCGTACACGGAAAAATTGTTCATGCGTTGGTGGTGAGGAATGGGTTGGAATCAAACTTATATGTGGGCAATTCATTGATTAATATGTATGCAGTTTTCAAGATTACTGATGATGCATACAAAGTTTTCGATAGAATGACTGAAAGAGACGTGTTCTCTTGGACTAGTTTGATATGTGTGTATGCAAATAATGGTGAGATGCATCGAGCTTGTGATATCTTTTATGAAATGCCAATGCGAAATGATGTTTCTTGGGCGGTTATCATATCGGGTTTTGCTGGAAAAGGAAAGTATATGGAGGTACTTCTCTATTTGAATGAAATGTTATGCTCCCTTGAGGATAAGGTAAGGCCTAATGAGGCTGTTCTTGTTTGTGCTCTATCTGCTTGTGCTAATCTTGGGGCCTTAGAACAGGGAAATTGGATTCACGCTTATATTAAGAGGAATGAAATTCGTCACAGTTCAAATATATCTACTGCTCTTATTGACATGTATGCAAAATGTGGTAGAATAGACTTAGCAAGATTGATTTTCAATAGAATTCCGAAACCTGATGTACACAATTTCACTAGTATGATATCCGGGTTATCATATCACGGGCTTGGTGAGTATGCCTTAACCGTGTTTAACAGGATGTTAGATGAAAATGTTAATCCAAATGAAGTGAGTATTATAGGAGTGCTTAACGCTTGTAGCCATTCAGGTCTGGTAAAAGAGGGTTCGTCAATCTTCTATAACATGGAGAACTTATGGGGACTTAAACCTCAGATTGAGCACTATGGCTGTTACCTTGATTTACTTGGCCGTGCTGGATACTTGGAAAAGGCACTCGAAGTTGTGAAGAGCATGCACATAAAACCTGATATAGTCATATGGAGGGCTTTGCTCAGTGCCTGTAGAATCCATCGTAATATTTTCCTCAGTAACAGCATTATAGATTTTATAAAGCAGCTTAACTCTGATGGACCTAGTGGAAGTGAGGTACTTCTCTCTAACCTGTATGCATCTCTAGGAAACTGGGAGAAAGTTTCAGAAGTGAGGAAAGCAATGGGTCAGAGAAAGACCCAATCGGACATTGGATGTAGTTGGATCGAGGTGAATGGTGCTGTTCACGAGTTTCGTGTTGCTGATAAGCTACACCCACAGATTTTGGAAGTTCTGAACAAATTAAACGAACTTTGGATAGTGCTTTCCTAAAAGGCATTATTGCTAACCATGCATACGTTCTATGATGACTACTCATAGTATTCTATTCCGGGAAAGAGCAGATATATCTGTAAGGAATGTTGAAAAAACATTTTGTAGCAGAGAGTAATCTCTAAGGCCGTTCTGCTTTTAGTTTTTAACTTTACTGGACAGAATTGAAGTCTGAGGTTCCTATCTTGTTTATCTCAAGTGTCAGTTTCCTGATGTTTTTATCTTTTAATGATTTGGAACCTACTATACCAGCCAACGGAAGGGCTTGCTTTTCATATGAGATCTCATGCAGAAAGTTAACCTATTTAGACATGATGTATTTTCAATTATACGAGTTTCCCGGTATATCAGATTGAACGAGGGATGGAAGGATGTTCTGGTTTCAAGTTATCCACATAACTACACAACATTGGCAACCTTACAAATGAGATATTGCTCCTTTTGTTTTGAAGTAATAAATGTCTTAATTGGATTTCAATAGAACAATTGGATCAAAACTCCAGATACTAGTCAGAGTCTTGCACTGGTTTACCAAAATTAATGGACCTTCACCTTTCATAACATTACCATCATTCTCTGGTGCCACTGAAACGAGAGGTGGAGAAGTTAAAGACGTAGAAGATGCACCATAGTTGCACTTTCTAGTTAGTAATTACGAGTTTCCTACACATCTTAGATTGCGAAATTCCAAATCAAATGAAGGTCCTACAAAGAGATATGATCTCCACATTTTGTGTTAGGACCACAGGTACATTAATGCCATGATCTTACAAGTTCCTGTGGTCAAGAACCAAAGGCAAAGTAGACTGAATTTGTAAAACTCGATATTAAATCAAACTGATGATATTTTTGTGCCACCATTTTACATTAGCCAATTTTGAAAAAGCTATATTTTGTTTTCTCCAACTAGTCCTGTAGCTGGAAAATGTTAAATAAAAGAAGGCTGTAAATGGTTTTGTGGGGAAACTAGAAGAAAGGCATGAAGCACATGCAGGCTTGTTCTAGTGCAACAAAAGAAGACTGAAATGATTGCTTTAAGTCAAAAACGAACAAAGGCATTATTACTAGAAAATATTCTTAAACTTTGCTCATCAGTTGTTGTCCCATTCATTATACCTGTCACAAAGAATGCTAGCTACTTTACTATTATAATACTTTATAGATACCCCGCAGGCCGTAAGCCATATAATCATTAACCAGATTACTTTCCCCACTTGAATTAGCATGTCAGAATAGTTTTCTTTGCAGTGTGGGGTTTCTAGCTCGTTCGATCAGTAGCGGATCTACGAGTTAAAGACTGTGGGTGCTCATCTGGCAGCTTGCAAGAACTAAAGCACCCATAGGATTTTTTTCTGGATGTTTGTCTTTATATTTATATAATTTTTGCATATTTTCTATATAGATACACAAATTTTTTTCAGGCCGGGTGCTCGAGCACCCAACACGCTCTACGTAGATCCTCCCCGCCTTCAATATAAACAGGACCATTATGTCATATTAGTTGGGTGTGCAAACAAAAGTTTATACTGATAATTGAAAAAAAAAAGGTGTAAATATATTCTAATGGTGTGAAATCTTTTCGAAAACTGTACAAATTTGTGTCAAAATAGAAAATATCACATCATGTTAAAAGTACTAGACTTATCCCAACCATCTCAAAGGTGGCAAGGTGATCCATTTTTAGGATTTGATTATGGTTTTATGCTACCTAATGGGGTTTCTTTTCTTAGTGGAACCTAAAATAATCTTAGTGATGCCCTGCCTGTGGAATTTTAAGTAAAAGCATTGTTGTTGTTTTTTCAAATTATTGCTTCTATTATTTGTTAATTAAGATAGTGATTAGTATATTAAGTTTGTGGAACAGGACGTCATCATGGGAAAATAGGTTGCCCTTATCGTTTTGTATAATGTGCCAAATTGTACATGAAAGTATAATAACATCAAAAGGAATTTCTGAAATCACTTCTTAGATCTCTATAGAATCTAATAATTCCTTCGCATCTTTTAGATCATTCAATAGCTATTTTATGAGATCACGCTGAATATGTTATTGTTAATGATATCTTTTAGACTATTCTGAAAGTATTAAATTAACAAGGAAAATGGATTACCAAATTGATTAATTATACCTTTAGGAAGTTGATTTTTTTTCTTTTTCACTACAACTTTCGATTTTCTAGAAGAATTTAATTTATATCCACGAACAATATAACAAAGAATTAACAGTATATGTGCAATTTTGACATTCTTAGAATGCTATTTATCTTAATTTTTTAAAGTAACTATTTGTCATCCCAATTTATGTGTCACCATTTGATTAGGAGCAAAGGTTGACTAGGTATAAACTTTAATATTTTTAAAATTTATGATCTAAATAATTGTGTTTAAACTTATTTATTTTTGGCACAGCATAGGGTATAAGTAATATTGAAAGCCACATTATGGAGCTACCTGAGTCCCCCACACCTGCCAAGGTGAAGAAATAGGAAAAAGGAAAGAACAGATAAAAGAGAAATATGTTATAATTGTGAAGAGTCTCGTATCTGTCGATCACCTCTTGAACTAGTTTTGGGATTGAGATAGATTCAAGATTATTTTTTTTTAACATGGTATTAGATTAAGATTCATCCTCATACTCATTTCTTATATTGAACTCCCATATTAGATTGTCCACATATCAAATGTCTGGCCCTAGACGTGAGAAGGGCGTAGGGAGTCTCACATCGTATGTCTATTTCTTTAACAATAATTCAACTCCTATATTCATTATCAAGCTATTGCATGATTTATCCCATGAAGACTCACAAAAACCATTCTTAGTAGGGCACCCACCAGGGTCTAGAAATTTGATTAACCTACGTAGGAATGATTTAGATAGGGTAGCATTTTCTGGGGTTATGTGTTTGTTTGTGATGAATAATGCATTATAATATATGACGTTTGACTAGAAAAGGCCCCATTCAATTGGCAAATCAAAAAGCATTCGTAAGGATATATGAAGCTAAGCATATCCTACCAAATAATAATGCACGCATGCATATCATACTTTTTGCTTGCTGTCTTGTTTGTGTCCCTTGTGTGTTTTCTTCACAATTTCACCCTCAATTACTAATATCTTACTCTACTTTTTCCATTTGTGTGTTCCTTTTTTGCTACAAAAGTTGAATTTATTAAAAGCACTGCGCACTCATTATCACTAGTTATACTATACCCCGCCCTGCCTCATGATTTTATTCCGAGGAGCAACTATTTATACTTCTATCATTGTTGGCTAAAATTTACGGAAAAGGCTCCTCTCCATTTTTTTCCTCTTCACTTCATGTTTCCAAAGTTCCTATTTGATAGCTAACACACGATATAAGTTAAATTTTAATAGCTAAGATTTAATTGGCTATATGTCAATCATCAGGACAGAAACTTGAGAAAAATGGAAAGAAAGAAAATGAAGAGGAGCATCCTCCAAATTTTACCGATCCTTTTGTTCTATTTTTTTAATTTGGGTTCTATAAAGAGGAGAAAACGTATTCAACTTGAGTTAAAATTAATTAACAAGACCAACAAAAAAAAAGGCAAAATGAAAAGTTAGCCTAATAATCTTCGTAGCTAGTAGCTGGTGTAGTATAAAATAGAAAGGTATAAACTTGCTTTGTACTTTTAACAATAAACAGTAATATATTTAATATAATTTTATAAGTAAAATCTAAAAAATGTAGAGTGTATATAGATGTTACATTTACTGTACAAATATAAAAGTCGTTTATGATAAATCCAAGAAAAAATTGTCAAATGACCAAATTCTTCGAGAAATCCTTGATTATGTTCGATTGCAAATGGTAACATAAACTTGACTTCACGATCTAAAGATTATATATCAATCGCTAGAACAAAATGCAAGTATTCATGCTAATTTAATGTTTAACAAACTCAAAAAATTAAAAGAAAGGGGATAAAAGAAACTTTGTACAACTACGTATCTATCGAGTTCAATTTCAACCTTCTTAATTATTCTATTATGATTCACATACCTACCCATCTTTAATTTTAAAAAAGGGAGAAAAGTTGGTACCAAAAATACGAACTTGATTAATTCGTACGCCTAATTTAGTCAAACGTAAATCATACTAAGTAATTCATTCAAACGTTGGAAGTGTACCAAATAAGCAAGCAAAATTTAGTACTCCGATCTAAACAAAGCCCACAATGATTTTCAATTAAAGAAGGGCTTACAGATGATTACAAAAGTTAAAGCCATGATGTGAGTTTCTTTTTTTTCTCTTTTACATCCTCATATTTGCTGTACATGTCATTAATTAACTCTAATTTTAATTTCTCCCTCCACAATCTCATACACAAATCCAAATAGAGTCTCAGCTTGTAGCTTCAGATATGCTGTGGAGTTTTGGATGCCATGTTTTGGGTTTTGCACCTGTTGAGCTCCGATGCTTCTCCTGGAAAAAAATTATATTTTACAAAATCACAACAGCAACAACAATGAAATTCTATGAGTGAGCGAAAAGAATAAAATCTACGCAAAACTTATCACTAGAACTTTATATACATCTTTTTTTTATTTTAAGAAAAACGAGTGATACTCCATGTATTTTTGAAAGCTACAAGAAACAAACAAAATTAATCACCTTTTTATCTTATCTTCAAATTCTGCACACAATGGTTTTATTTCCTCCTCCTCCTTTTAAGAAAAAAATTACTAATTCTTCTGATTTTCAAATACTCACTCAAGTCTAGAAAAAAAATTCACCTGCTTGGAGTTGTCCAAATCAGATCTTCTAACAACTCCATTCTTAGAGTGTGAATTCGTTGATTTCTCACCACTCTTACCACCGAATTCTACTTGCTGCTTCATCTTCGAATACTTCTTAGCCCATAATCCTTTCATCACCTCTGCATAATTATCAGCAATTCATCATATAACTCAGCAACTAAGCACACTAATCTAGCTCATTCATCCTTAATTAACCAGAAATTAGAATATAGAACTAACCTTGAGCAGTAATTAATCTGTAAACATGACCCAGAACAAGCGTATCTGTCGGTTTGAGAAGCTTAATACGCGTTATACGAACTGGCATATTGTTATTAGCACCAGTGTTAGTCGTCGCACTGTTATTTTTTTTGGCGGTGGAAGCGGCGGCGGAGGAAGGGTTAGTGGGCGGACATAAGGTGGTGGTGGTAAGAAGCAGAGCAACATAATGACCGGGATTCATCTTCATGATTTCGTTAGCCGTAACAGGCCAATAGAGTTTGTCAACTCTACCGGTTGGGTGTTGTACAAGCAAAGTTGCATTATCAATGGCTTGGCAGTTGCCCATCTCTCTCAGTTTAAGCTTTTTTTTCTCTCTCTGTAAAATAAAAAGTGCTTTGTGGAGAAGAAGTAGCAGTGTTAAAGTGAAGGGAGATAACGAAGAATAACAAAGCTCTCTTTATAGCCACACTCATCTACTAACTGACCCCACCTACCATTTCATTACACACCCCCACAACCCACCACCCCCAAATGTAACGTATATCCTTGCAAAAAATTATTTCAATTTACGTTTCTAAAAAAATATCTTTCATTGAAAACTAATTATTGTGTACCAACGAAAAATTAATACTTTTTAATATTTTTTTGACTGATTATATTATAATTTTTTACTGTAATTTATATATGTTAACTAAAAAATAATGTAAAGTTTTGCTTTTAAGTCTCTCAACTTATTGGGACAGTCATATAAGTTCCACGAGACAGATAGTTTAGGAATAAACTTGAAAGGATGAAAATTTCATTAAATTTTTGTAAGAATTGAATTAATCAATTTCTAAATTATAGTAATACATGACTAATTTTGAATTGCTTACACTGCGTGGCTAAAGTGTAGGGATGATGATAAAAAGCAAGAGCTTAAGGAAATCTATAAGAATGCCAAGTCAGAAGCTAAGTTGGCGGTGACAAATGCTAAGTCTGCAGCATTTGAGCGTCTCTATGAAGACCTTAGTGGTAAAGGTGGGGACAAGAGATTGTATAGGCTCGCGAGAGTAAGAGAAAGAAAAACTCGTGACTTGGACCTTGTGAAGTGTATCAAGGATGAGGAGGGGGAGGTGTTAGTGGACGACACTTCCATTAAATCAAGGTGGCAATCTTATTTTCATAGAATTTTAAATGAGAAAGGAGATAGAGTTATCGATTTGGAAAATTCGTCACTTGTCGAAGACCATCGTATGCTAGGGGATAGCGACCCGGTCGAAGTGGAGGATGTAAAACTGGCTATGAGTAGGATGAAGAGGGGGAGGGCGGTTGGACCTGATGAGATTCCAGTGGACTTTTGGAAGACCTTGGGCAAGGATGGCATAGAATGGTT
>JAABOM020000075.1:25484956-25507553 GCA_011800125.2 Solanum clarkiae
GTCGAAAGTTGCATTGACTAACTGCTACTTCACAAATGAAAAAAACGCAGATAGTTTAAAGAGCCATTTTGCTTTATCCCATCATACTCTAAGGCCAAAAAATAGTCAATCTTTGGCTCCATCCGAGATTGATGGAAACAAAAATTTCTATAGTTAAATCATTCTAAATTATAAAAATAGAAAATTAATATTTTTATTTAGCCAAGTAAAAAAAAAATATTACATAAATTAGGATGAATGAAATACTTATTTTTTAATTCAATGTTCAGTTCAGGATTTTCAAATTTAGGGTCCAATAATTCAATAATTGGTAGTTAAAGATAGATATCAAATATCAAATTTTAATTTTTTATTCGATAATTCAGTAATTTGTAATTAAGCTTTGGTTAGGTATGATATTCTATAATATAGTATTGAAATTCTATTCAATTGTATTACAAAGTTTATTACTACTGATCCAATTATTTCTATTTTTCTGTGTGAAGATATGAATAATTGAAAATCAACAAATAAGAAGACATCAAGAAAAATAATTAACATAACTAAAAAATACTTATATTTGAATTATTTATATTTAGTCTTTAAATTTCTCTTTGAATTTGTTCTAGTTAACAATGGCCGTGTTAATTTATAATCTTCATTAAGTAAATAATTTAATATTCGAAAAACACCAAATGCTACATGATACTAATATCTTATACTAATTCCAAATTTAAATACTATAAATTTAAAATCTTACTCCCGAATAACATATTATATATCAAAATAATTTAAAATTTAAATTCAATTTTTGATATTTTATATCGAGTCTTCAAAAAATCTATTTGACCTTGGGGATTGAAGTGCGCGCAATAGGTAAAAGGTGGGTAAAGGAGAGAGAAAATTGATGGAGACAATAGGGGATGTTTGGCGTGGCTCACCAAACAAAACAAAATTTGGAAACGTGAAATTCCGTGGGGAAATAATAAGAGTGGGTTTTTTCATGAGTGTGGGGTCCGCTGTAACAATCTGCACAATAAGCATGCACCACCCCCAAACAGCCCTCATAAGTGCTTGTCGCGTGTGAATTCTATACGTAAAAACATTTCTTTATCTTTTTTTAAAAAAAAAAGAAAATCTTTTTTCTAGTAATAAGGGAAAAGTGAATTAAAAAAATCCTCTTTTTTTTTTTTAATATATATCTTTGCTCGTGCAATATGAGACACTGGTTTTGGTCGTAATCAGCTTTCTTTTTCTTTTCTTTTTTTTTTTTCATTCAGCAGCCTCTGTTATTTTTTCTGACCTGATTCAATTTTTTGCTTCCCTTAAAAGAAGCATACATCAATATAAAACTCTCTTTTTTGCCTTTTGCCCATATCTTCTTTCTATCAAGAATATGAATGTACTATCGCAAATGATATGGCATACGGGATGTGATTATTCTTTTCTGAATCAGAGATCTTACGTTCGAGCTTTGGATATGACAAAGTTTATTATAAAAAATGCTTCCACTCAAATGAAAACTTACATGACACAAATTCATTGTAGTCAGGCTTCAATTTGAACCTATAAACTTTCTTTTTATTTTTTTTTTTGGAAAAAGATATTAGTCAAATTCATTTTCGATCAGTTTCACTATCTAATGTAATGTACAAAATTGATATTATACCTAGAGACCAAGACTTCATGTCTACCAATCACTATTGAGTTAAGAAGCAAACTTTTGTTTTTATAAAGGAAAAGAATATTTTATTTATTAGGGTAACGTGCACTCTTATTTCACCACCAAATAGAATTTTACATATTAATTAACTATTATAACAGCAAAGATCACATTAAAATATTGAGATTATCATGCGGCTTCAACTTGGTTCCATCATATATAAATTTTATCGATTAATGTTGATGGAGACAAATTTTGAATAGCATTTTATCATTTAGGTATTATTGTAACAACAATAATATATATCCAGTGGAAATCTCACAAGTGAAATCTGGAGAGAGTAAAATATACGTAAACTTTATCATTATCTCACAGAGATACAAAGGTTGTTTTCGAAAGACCCTCAACTCAACTATCCATCCCCAAAAGCAAAAACATACTAGACATAAACGAACGATTAAAAAGAAAAGCAATTGGTAATTTTATAAATACATAAAATTAGCAAATAAATGACGAACAATAACAATACAATATATAAAAACACGACTAATCTTACCATCCTACTACATCATAAGGCAAGACAACATCCTTCCCTTACTGACCTGTTAACCTTCAATCCTAATGCACGACCTCCATTTTTTTTTATCTAAGATCATGTCCTCGATGATATGAAGTTGTCCATCTAGATATTATTGTAATTTCAATATTTGTTAGCTCATAGCTGTCATCCTAAAAACACGACAGAATTCAAAAAAAAATTAATTATTCTAAGACTTGTGGAAATGTGAGAAGGAAGAAAGTAAACATGCTGAATCGTCGATTCATTGACCTGATCCATTTACCTTAAAGGCTACGTTTTGACCAAAATAGTTACAAATGTGACAAAGTGGTCAAACAATTCTATCATGTGACTTTCAAATATGAAGTGCTTGTGAAAGTTTAATCCACAATGATAGTGACTTTCTTTTTGACAAAAATGAATATATCTAAGTACTTGAAACAGTAATACATGGGCTTCTATAATTTGCAATCATCACTCATGCGTTAGTTTCTTCATGCTTGTGACTCAATGAGTTTAATTCATTACTCGTTCTACATTATATTAATGATAAATTAAAATAGACATTCTTTTAACTATTGAAAAAGAGGATGATAAATAAGTTTTTGAGTTTTCATGCATGCATGGCTGCAATCCATCCACATATCGATCGTACAAATTCTTGTGAATGTCCTACTCAAGAAATTAAATAGAATCAATACACTAGTCGAAAGCACATGTAATATGTGTAGAAATTTCAAAACTTTTAGTCGGTGAATTATATGTATAATTATTTACACACATATATTGAGGAGGTGTGGTCAATGTGTGGGCTCGAGGAGGGGTAGAAGTAGGCCAAAGAAGAAGGATGGTAAATATAGTTTAGTGTTGTCTCACCTTCCGACTAGTTAGGCTTGGTGGTTGTAAAACACTCTGTACCTATTTCTCCTTTATACGGCCTATAGTATTACTAGTTTTTTGGTATACTTTCCCGATGTTTATATTACCATCGTTTTGGTTATTGCATTACTTTGTTTTTGTTGCTTTTTTTTTTTAATTGTATGCTATGTGTAATGTTTTCTCTTGTATTTGTTATATCTCTTTTCTTATATATTATAATATTAATTCTCAATATAAATTATAGAGTTGGGGATCTTTCAGGAACAGTTCATCTATCTCTATGTTGTAGGGATGAAATCTACGTACACTCTATCTTTCCTGAACCAATTACACAGAGGATGTGTTGTATTTCTAGAATGATAATGGGAAATGTAAAAAATAATGAGGTCAAACTGTTGTTTTACCAACCTAACAACAAACAAGTAACAGCCCCTCCGGGCGAATTTAGTCCTTTTTTGGGGTCACGGGAACCCGTGGTCATCCGACTAAATTAGGTATATTATTGGTATAATTCTTAAAGAATATATTAAATACTAGCTAAAGGAACCCATGCTCAAAATGATAAATTGGTTCACTGGTTTGTGAGTTCTTTGTTAGCATGAAGGTTGTGCGTTCAATTTCAACCAACAACATTATTTTTTCTCTTTTTTAAAAATAAAATAATAGTGCATCCATATTCTCCTAAATCGCTTCTGAATAAAAGTAAAAGAGTACATGATTGGTGGTTGGAAATTGGAAACACACAAGAAAATACAGATGAGGTGCCAATAACCTAAGAAAGTGAGAACAAAGAATATCAAAGTGGCTGGGCCAAATCCTCTCTATGGTTTTTGTGTCTTCACATCCGACGAATTAATGACAATTCATGGTGGTCCTTTTTCCCTTTGTTTCTCACCATGATTTGGTCACACTACCTATTTTTATAATATTTTTATAACCAGATCGTGATCTTGTGTCATATGGTATTATTATTTTCCAGATAATTGAATCAGAAAAATTCTCAAAATTAATGTTACGTTCTTTCACTTTTGAATTATATGTTTCTACGGCAGAAATAAAAAAAAATAATGTGATCTTTTCCATTATATTTTTGTTGAAATGGTACCTAGAAAGTAACAAAGTTTGAAGTAGGTAGCATTTGTCTGTATATTAACCTTGTAGAATAAAGCTAATCTCTTCGTAAAAAGGGTACTGGTGCATGTACCATAAGGGTGGCAGTGTATACATTCCAGACAAAAATAAGTGATTCTATTTAGTACTTATTTTTTGTTGAT
This sequence comes from Solanum clarkiae, assembly GCA_011800125.2. Taxonomy (NCBI): domain Eukaryota; kingdom Viridiplantae; phylum Streptophyta; class Magnoliopsida; order Solanales; family Solanaceae; genus Solanum; species Solanum clarkiae. Next base: position 25,489,311 of record JAABOM020000075.1, read on the forward strand.
CAGCTAGCGGGTAATCCCAGTGTACTAAAGTTTATGCTATGCGCAAATTCTAAGGAAGAATTCGATCACAAGGGTCAATTGTATGCATCTTACCTTGTATTTCTGCAAAAGATTATTTCGAAGACTTAAACCCTCGACATTCTAATTGTATAACAACAACTTTGCCAATTACTTGATGATTACAGCAAAAAATATTACTCCAAAAATATTTATACATAATCTAGACAAAATTTATGAGGTTGGATAGAGGGGAGGTGGGAGTTTAGGGTGGGTTGAGAGAATGAATGGATTGTTGGGGTCAAAAGGAGACGATGATTTATGTGAAATATCATTTATTTAAATAAATTGTTTTTCCAGCTTTAGTCGGAAAAATCATTTCCCTAAATTTCAAGAAACTTACTTTCCTAAAGTCTATATTTTAGAAGATATTTTGATTAACTAAAGAAGAGAAATATGAAATACATTTTTCATCATAACAACACACAGACCTAAGTCTCCTTCTTTCCTTTTAATTTCTTTTCCCAAATGAGTAGAAAAAACCAATAAAAGCAAAAGTCTTGTTAATTTTTTGTTAGGTGTAGTATAATTATTATCGATTTTTACATTGTATAAAGAAGTCCACCAAAATAACAGTACTAGTTAGTGATTGTATAATTTGTTGTATATTAATATATCAGACACATATAATAAATATTTTGTAAATGTATTTTTATAAATATCTAACCAGCAGCTTTAATTATTTTCTTGGACCAAACATATTAAAAGCCCGAATTATTATAGGTTTTAAGATAATAAAATAGTTAGATATATAGCAACTTTATGGCTTTCAAAATAGAAGCGTCTGTATGAAAATTAAAATCTGGTTTGACTTGACTTGGACCAAGCCATGATTGGAACCGATACAAGTGGGACTGGCCTACTTCCTACGAAATATTTGACCGCATATATTTTTTCACATATTACCCTTTTAAATTTGATTAATTAAAAATATAAATTACATAACTAAGTAAATATATGATATGTATTTACATTATATCACTATAATTTGAAAAAAATTATAATTTATAATCTCGCTTGCCATTATATAAATACATATGTATAGTAGTTACATATATACAATTATTTAGCATATATATACATACAATTTGACAGATATACATAAACAATTCACCTCGCTACATTCTCTATCCTCTTTCGCTCGCCTCTCTCCTATAATATGTAACTATGAATCATAATTTAAAAAAACTATAATTATTTTTTGCCTTAACATATTTTAAATAATTACTCTTTTTGAAAAACCCTCTTAAAAATTTAGATTGAAAATTTCATTTTGATACACGAGATTCATTAAATTTTAAATAATGAATTATGTGTGGACACGTTCAGAAGAAACAAGACTATTATTTTGATGTGTGGCACTCCATTTGAAGCATGGAGAATGTCCTTCCAAAATTTAATTGTGACGGCAACATTTATCTTCCAAGATATTGCAAAATTCAATATTTGACTCTTAAAAGGTTTTATTTTCTCTGCAATAAATGCATAATTAAATAAAATGTTGAAAATTCTGACCTGAAAATAGGAACAACTTCACGTAAATAAGGGTGCTTCCGACCCAATTAACATCTTGTGGGCCGAAGAATATATGATTTTATACAAAAGTACATCGAATAGTATAAGATACGATACACTAACATTCTTATATATATTAGGAACTTGTTTAACTTTTCTTAAGTATCACAAAAAGTCACTAAAATATTTTGTCACGACTTCATCTAATTAACTATCACAGACAATTACTAACTTTTTCGGGTCTTTTTAGTTACAATTTTAGTAGTTTTTGTGATACTTAACTTTTTTACTATAAAAAATAAATAAGTTCTACGCAATAAAATAAAAATTGAATTATTATGAAATTAATCAATTAAAACTCCTTTTTGTGAGACTCTATATCTTCCTTTTAGAATGAACCCATCTGTTTTTTACTTTTTTTGTTTACCTGCACCACCAAAGAAAATTTCGTCTTCCTATATTTACAAACAATTTATCCTAAAATTTTGAAAATCCTTCTTTGACTCTTATATTTCACGTATAATCAAATAGCATCACATGAAATTGGGGCCGGAAACGGTAAATGCAAAGAAAAAACAAGTGGATACCAAATATTTTGATTTCTTTTTCAAGTACTAGTAGTGGGTAAGAGCACTAATTTATATGGCCCCAATATAGTACCTTTGCATTTTGACATTCTAGGCAGGACCAATTCTGCGTTTCCCATCAAACAGCTCTAAGCACTAAAATAACACTAGTAAATTTCATAAAATTATTCTTTAACTGATTGTCATTATGAATTGATTAAAAAGTTACTCAGTTTCTTGAAATGTAAGTTGACATTATTAAAGGGATTTCTTCTGATCAGTTACTAATTCTGGTTATTAAATCAGACAAATTAATCCTAACTAAAGAAGATCACATGCAGTTTCAAATTGGCCAGTATTTTAATTGTTCTTTTGATATATTTGGCAGCATTAATGAAATCATAACCTTTAGTGGTAAATGGTCAACATTCAACATTACTATTTTGGCTGAATCTATTTCCTCCCCAAATTCAAGGGATTTGCTAAAATTAATTAATTAATTTGTTCAAGTGGTTGCCGGAGACAAGACTTTTTTAGGGGTTTAAAATAGAGGATTTTTCAAAAAGAGCAAATACTTGAAATATAATAAGGCAAAAATAGTTATTTTGCTAAAATTATGATTTGCAGCTACATATTATATGAAAGAGGCGAGGGAGAGAGGGCAGCGAATGGAAAGAGACGAATTGTATATATATATATAATTGTATACATGTAACTAATATACATATGTACTTGTACATCTGACAAACGAGATTGGAAGAGGTAGGATAGATGGATGAGAGAGGCAAGCGAGAGAGGACAGAGAGTGGAGAGAGGCGAATTGTATATGTATATCTATCTAATTGAATATGTATATCTATAAAATAATTGTATATATGCAACTGGTATACATATGTATTTGTATATCTGGCAAGAGATTGTAGAGAGAGAGGAGATAGGCGAGAGAAACAAAGATAGGCGAGAGAAATAGCAACAAAACCCTAACTATAACTATAAATTGTAAATTTTTCAAACTATAGCGATATAATGTATATGTCATATGTTTACCTAGCTATGTAATTTATCCTTTAAATAAGAAGAAGTAAACACATGAAGACACCGAAAGTATTAAACATCTGACTCCAATATACAATATAATTTTTCTCCGATTCTCATTACTCTCACATGGCTGTTCCCCCCGTACTTATATAAGAAGATGGATTAGATATTGTGCTTGGACTTTTATCCTAAGTTCAGTCATGCACGATGGCTTACATGGCCCAACTTTGACATTTTGGACACACAATTACAAACTCCAATTACTTCCAGTAGGTTGAGTTTGAACTCTAAAAATGATTGTACATCAATATGAATTACATAACCCATCTTCCAGTATGCGCGTACCATACAAAGAATATGTAACATGTATTGTTCTTTTGGGACGTACACCAATAAATAAGATTAGCTTGAATTTTTTAAATATCATACTAAATCATTTGTGTTGGATTGTAAAATCTATAAATTAAATCAAATCAAACTAAAAAAATTCAGATTTTTCAACTTCGAATTTCCTCTGTTTTTTGAATTTTTTCCATAAAGTATTCATACAAATATATAATTAATTTGCGGTTTAAATAATCTTTTATATTTCATCCAAATACAATCATCTAAGGTGTTTCTTAAACAAATTACATAAATATGGTATGAGTGGTGCAAACACTAAAATATTCAACAAAAACAACAATGTAATTGCATAAAATAAATATTGAAAATAGATAAGTCAAAATGAAAATGAATATAATTTTAAAGTAATAAATCATAATAAATATTAACTATATGACTAGACATTAAAGAAAATTAAACTTAGATTATGTATTTTAATTGTCTAAACCAATATATAACTAAAGAAAAATATTCAACAGTAATTATTATCGCTCTTACTATTGAGTTGATTTTTTTTTTAACAATATTGATTTGATTATAATTTACTAATATCTATGGAATAAAACCTTTTTTGGACTATTTAAAATTCTAAATCAAACTTGAAATATAATTAAATAATTATGAAAAAGCATATAAATATTTACAAATTATATTAAAGTAAATATTTTATGTATTTTTAAAATTATATATACGATGTTAGATAGATTTGGTTTCGGGCTGACGTTTTAAAGTTAAAACCAAATTATATGGTTAGCTTGGTTTCGAGCCGACGTTTTAAAGTTAAAACTAAACAAACCCAGTATAGTAATGTTTTTTTTTTCAACACCAAATCAAATTAAACCAAATCACTAATCGAAACTTTTTCTCAATTTGCGATTTTTGGTTCAATCTAGTTCGCCCCTAAGTTCTTCTGACATTAATTCTCATCACCTGACCACAATCAATTACTCCCTCTGTTCCATTTTATGCAGCACTCTTTCTTTTTTGATCCATCCTAAAAAGAATATTTCCTTACTCTAATTGAAAATAATTTGACTTTAAAATTTCCTTTTACCTTTTAATGAAATGAATATCAACCGCACAAATTTCTCAGAATAATTTTACACCATAAGTTTCAAAAGTCTTTTTTTCTTAAATACCGTGTCACGTCAAAGAATGTCACATAAAATAGGACGGGGGAGTAACATTGAAGGACGGTTATGAGTATTCTTGAACTTTCTGACCTTGAAGGTTTTCCGGGTGAAGGTAAAGAATTTTAGGCCACCTATTTCCAAGTTCATTTGATGCTATGGCCTTTAAATGTCTGAAAGTGGCAGAATCGACAAAAAAATTGGCCTAAAATGTCGTAGAACTGTTGAATTGTCTTTCCTTTCCTAAGCTTCATCATACATACAGCTTATGGAAATTGTAGACATTAACAAGGATATTATAATTGTTGCTTGGATCTTGAATTTTGTGAATCCGCACTAATTTCTTGGTATTATTTTTCTTCTCTATTTTTTCTGTGCGTGATTGTCTGCAAGGTAAACCACAATCTTCCCCAACAATAGTACCATAGCCAATGTGCATGATACTAACCACATCCAACAGGCTTATAGCTGCTGAAATCAGCATACAATTTGAAAGCTACAAGCTTATTCTATTACTATTCATAGTACATATTACCTTGGATTTACAACAAAGAAAACAATTAACAAATGTTGTAAGCATGTTCCACAAGTCATTAGACTATTTATACCTTTCCAAAGTAGCAGATGCATATAAAAGAAAATTGGTGGCGCAACATCAATGTGCTCCAATACACAGTTTTGAAGGGTGTTGGAGGAACCCAGACTCGTGATGATATCGCGTAAATGACCTTCTATCTTCATGATACGGGATGATCACACAGATGGGAAATACTTGTTGAGATTGAACGGAAGGGAATAGAATTCCTCACTTCTTGTATCGGTCTTGAAGCTCTTGAACTTGTCCCACCATGGCTTGCCTCTGTCTTTCCTTATCTGACCATCCCTTTTGTGCAATGTGTTGTCCAAGAAATAAGCCAGGATACCCGCAACAAAAGCTTCCGATGAGAATGGCACGTTAACCATATCGTTGAACTGAAGAATGACACAACAGAAGTAACTTTTCTCAGCAAGCTATTATACATGCATGACCAAAAAACAGAGAAAATAAGTGGAGATGATTATAATATTCAGGAACTAATGCCCATTTGCCATACCCATCGTCCACCTGTGTGAACAGGTCCATAGCCAGCAATAACTGTGTACTCATTGAAGTATTGCGGAATTGACAAACCAAGAAAGATGGAGAAACCTAATATAAACTTGGTACGGAAACTGTTCAGATTGCAAAATTGAAGGAAGCTTAAACCTCCTACGCCTGCAAAGGACAAACGACATCAGAACTGATTAATGCATCAATAACATGGAACAGAGATTGTTGGATGAACATGGTTCTATAAACTTACCCACATAAGCGAATAAAACGCAATACAAAGCACCTACAATGGACGTTGGTATTGAAGCAAACACTGCTCCAAATTTTCCTGAAAGACAATCGTGTTGTCAAGACAATCACAGGGAAAACAGAAGGGGAGGGATGGTGGACTATCAACTTTATCAGTGGGTCTTTCTCAAAGGAAATGTTTAAGCAAGTGATCTACCAAGAATTGAAAAGAAAATCATAAATCCCGCAGCTATCTGAACAACTCTTCTGCTACCAACACGTGTCAGTGCTAAAAGACCAGCATTTTCACTGCATGTTAGGAAAGAAAATTCATTTCAATTAACTATTATAAAAAGAGTTTATCACTCAACAGAAGAATTTTCCTGGACATACACAGATACTGAAGATCCATTCCCAGTGCCGAACAACCCAGACAGTAAAATGCCAATTCCCTGAGATGCAAACAAAAGAAGACTTGAAATTTGAAAATATTAAAGAGCACAGAGAGAAGGCCAAGCAAACAGTTTATCCTCATGAAACTCATCGTGCTCTTCTTTTACTAATACATGCTCTAGCCTTCCTTTCTCTTCTCATGGTTCCAACATTGAGTTAATCAACACTCATCTATCATACTCCTAGGCCTTGTTTTTCCCAATTTACCTAATGGGCTAATAAGCATGTCCAGAGTATTATGTAAGTTCACGACACGACTGTAAAAAGAATAGATTGCAAGAAAAAAGAGAACACATGAAATAAATCATTGAAACTGGATAATACTAGCATAACTTTGGCTTGTAAAGAATGATCCAGGGTAAACAGAAGGCAGTGGAAAATATTAGATAGTGTAGAGAGTAAAGGGAGCTGTTGGCAAAATGGTAAGGTTGCTGCTATGTATGCAAGAATATTCAAGTGTTTCAATCTTTAGCAAAAAAAACTGAGGTCAGCTACATATGCCATCTGTTGTTTATCGTCACTTCCCAAGTGAACTGCAATCTGCAGGTCAGGAACCTGCAGATAGCTGAAATATTGGTGGATAACCTGAAGGGAAGTTCTTAATCAAAAGGTGAATTAAGCCTGTAAAAAATGCTGAAATCGAAAAAGCAGAAATCATTCCAAAAGATCCTATGAATTTGATTGCAAGTAAAGATCAACATCAGCTAGATGAGATTATTCATGATTCCTGTTCCATGTTATGCTAAGAATGGCAAGGATGATTCCAGGAGAACGCCTTTTTACCTGCCAGCCAACACCTCTGCTGAGTACCGATGGTGGCATGGGGGTAGCACTTGCGTATCTTGTAACTGCAATAAAGGCACCAGTGGACTGAAAAAAACAAAAGTAACCATCAGAAGGAAGCTGGTTCCAGGCTTATCTAACCCAAATATCTGTTTCTTCATAAGAATTAGAAATCAAAAGAAGTGTGCAAAGAAACAACAGAACCACAAAGGAAGCAAAACAGGTGAAAACAGAGCAAGGGAGCCATAAGAGAAAAGAACAGATAAAATGTCGAGAAACAACTCATAGATATATGCCCCTAAAACAAGGGGTTCATAGTATCTATTGAGCCTATTTATGTAGTCAGCAACCTTGTCTAACAAGCAAAACATCCAATAAGATGATATTAAAACATTCACAAGTTTCACCAATTTCTATGTCAGGCAGGTAAAAAAAATAGAACCTCAACAAGAGCAACAAATGCAGCCATCATCATAGCAAATGCTTCACCAGCATCAAATGAAGGTGCTCCCCATTGGAAGGGGTACGGAATTCTAATCCTGCAAACAAAACCAGCGAAAATGAGAGGAGAATATCATCATTAATTACACATTATAAGTTGCTTAGATTTGAGCAACTGTTCAATGAGCCAAATGGAATAAACAAGTATATTTTGAACTACAGAAGCACTTGAAATAAAATGCAAATAAGTAAATTGAAAGCTTGGAGCAGAAAAACAGCACCTCATGTATTACAAGAACGCCACCACCATTGAATAAGTGCAGTCAGAGAAAACAGTAAACTATTTGAGCTTTAAGTGGTGCCACAATGAAAACTAACAGCTGATTATAAAAGACGATGTATCTACTCCTAAACATGAAAACCAGGTAGGTGAATTTTTAACATCCACCCTCATTTATCAACTTGCACATAAAACAACTATGGCTTAATCACAAGCTAGTCATGGTACTTATTAACTGCCTAGTTTCCTAAATTGCAATTCGAATGTTGTATTTTCCAGTTATGCTCAAAGTAAAAATAAATAGCAATAGGGAATAAGCATTTTTTTTGATTGTGACTTATGGTGAAGAGGACAAAGGGTGGCAGTTTGCACATCATGGAATGTACCAGTCACATTTATCTTCTCAGGGGTCGTTTGGTATGATGTATAAGGAAAATTATTATGGTATATAATTGGGCATAACTTTATCCAATGTTTGGTTGTAATTTGAATCGTGTATATCTTAATAAACCAGTGGTGTATTATTTTATACCAACAACATGGAATAGCTAATCCATGTATAACTTAGACATGGATAAATAGCAAAAACACAGAACTATCTTTTTTATTTTTTTAAGAAAACAATAAAGGTCAAGCATTCAAGGGGTATATATATGAAGTCATTACTTGTTAGTCCAAAAAATAAATAAACATTTTAAAAGATATCTTCTTGTAAATCCAATTTTAGCGCAGTGAACCAAACCCAACAATAAAAGGTAAGGGTAAGGCCGGCACACATCTACCTTACCCAAACCCCACAAAATGGGATTGCATGAGTATATTATTGTTGTTGAACCAACACCCAACAACAAATAATTTTTGTATTACTAATCTCTACATAACTAATTGCTACATTATTAATGTTGAAGTAGGTCTTAGGCCTAACTCACACCCCAAAAGCTAGCTCATAGGGAGGAGGATTGCCTAAGCCTTATAAGGAGTTCACCCATCCTATTAAGGACCAATGTGGGACTTTTTGTGTCTCAATAATTAATCCCTACATTATAATCTTTGTATAACTCAGGGAATCTAATGAGGTGATTAACATTAAATCACACAACAAGAATACGGTGCATGAGTCTGTAGATCAATTAAAACCTAGGAGTTAGAAGATGATTATGAAGTTATCTCATGTATCATTATCGAAGTGTCATCATTCTGAAGTTTCTGGTTGCCATATACACTACAAAACTGCCCACTCTGTCCCAACATAGAATGTTTATTCCAATTCATGAATAAAGCTCACAGAACTCATTTATGCATTAAATGAGCAAAATTTGAGAACCTTCTCGAGCTTGATCATCAACAAACCTATACTCGCAGAACTTCCGCTCAACTTGAATAATAACTAAGCAATCTATCTCTAGGTATAAAATAACATCAGCATAATGTCTTGCCCAAGCACACTCAGATATATGTGGTTTTCCCTTCGTCCATCCAATCCATTGATGACCATCCCAAACACCAGCAAGTTATCATATCTTCCAATTTTTACCTACATGCAGTCATCATCAATCATGCCAAACCCAAACACTCAACTTCAATATGAAGCTGATGATGATTCCAACTTCTTTCTATGTCAAAATTGTGACATTTTCATTCATTATTTTAAGATTCAGTGTCGACATAGACAAAGATTAACAAAAACTATATTGGTTTTATTGAAAAAATGCATATCTGATTATTTCCTTTGTCATGCAAGAAGCCATACTCCTAAATTTTGAACCTTCTTGTTGAAAGCTTATTCATTACTGTAACTATCCTACAAGGTGACTAAACTTTCATCCTACCTGGTCTATATCATGCTTTCAGGCAGTGGCTGACAAAAAAGTTGAAAAACATGATGGTCCGTGATTTTGAATTTAGAGGGTTAGGTTTTCTCATTCCACTCAAGTTTGTGAGTTGTTTGATCAAGTTGTAAGCACGTATGACAATCAAGATGATCTTGAGATTAGTAAATTGCTAAGCGTGTTTGACCAATGACCAGCCACTTCTCAGTTTAGGTTGGATCGTTAACATGTCTAAACTTAATAATTCTTCAAACTTTATTTCTACCCTGCATGCACCACCACCCCATTGCAGAGACTCTTTATTCCCATACTACAAATACTTTCCAAATTATCTCAGCAAATTAGTGGTATCAGATCCACCTACTACTTAAAAGTTCAACTTTAACAAAAACTTCCATTTTTCAATCCTACTTCTAGAACCACAAAAGGAAATATGACATAATTTCCAAAGATACGATAGCCCCTATTATGGTAGAAAGTGATGAGGGATGACTAAGAGAAAAAGCACTCACCATGGAGCACCATCAATGAGTCCAGCACGATCAGTTCTGCAGCTTGCTTGGGTCTTTGGTGGAGTCCCATTATAAGCCCCACCCACTGTAAGCAAGTGGGCGTAAATCCATACAATTGCCACCGTGAAAAGAACAGCAAAACGATCAAATATATTCTTTCCTGGGCGTATCAGATGGGCCAAATACTGAAATGAAAACAGAAATCAAATTTATATACGCTAAAATTCAAAGCAACATAAGAAAATAAGTGATATTTCTTGATAAAGCATCTCACTTGAGAGAAAATGACCAAAAGGACCAGCTCTGGCAACCCAATTTCAACACATTTGGCAACCTAAATATAGAAAGATATAGACAACATTTCGGCATTATATAGTAGTAAACAAGAAGATGCCCACAAAAGGGAAAAAGTACATCTACCTCAATACTTACCCCAGGAAAACCAAACTCATAGAGCCCAAAGCCGACAAGAGTAACTAAAGGAACAGCTGAAAGTGGACTCAGAAACCTAAATAATTGAAATAAACAAAATGCCAATGAGAGCAAGTTAATGATGAGACAATCAACAGAATGCAGTAAACCACCAAAATAAACCCTTTGAGCAATTACTTGATCTTCAATCCCCAAAAAGACATAACAAGTGTAGAAAAGAGTGTTTTATTTAGTTTTAGGAACAAGATGGGAACTCTAGTATAAGGAATAACATCACCTAATCACATATTGACATAATAGGGAACTAGGCCAGAAGTCGAGACATAGGAAATAACATCAATCAGTTCTACATAGACATACAATGGCACAATATTATTCATATCATACTAACAAACCTCACAACATTGCGCCAGAGACCACTGAATCCTAAGACAATCTGAATTGTTGAAGCAACAATAAGTGCACCTTGAGTGGCCCGCATTACCTTCTTGAATCTCTGACAAAAAATAGGAAACGTAACATAATATTAGGACAGATTGAATATCGTCAAGATGCAGTGGGTGATTCCAAGTTATGCCCAAACATCTTCTACCAAAATTATTTTTGGCACTTGACTTGTTAGCTTAAAGAGAATAAAAACAGCTAAACTGTCATTCAATGATTTGACTGTTGAACTTACCAGAGAATTGCATCACAAAACCAAACTTCCTATTCACTTCTCTTTAACGTTCATTTGATTATTACATTATTCAAACAACAAAGGACAAAATCTGTATCTGAAAACACTGACCGACACAGGGTCTGGGTCACTCCATCGTCCCGAAAGGATAATCGAAATTGTAGGTGCAACAAAGGTATAAGACGCTCCGATCACAGCTGGTAGCCTAGTTCCAAAGTAAGATTGCAGCAAGGTGTTCAGCCCAGCAACAAATAGCACTGTCTGAATAACTTTGGCTTTCTCCTCCTGCAAAGGGGAAGATAATTTTTTATTTAGTACTATCACATTACTTCTAAGTTACAAAAAATTTTTTTTAAAAATCATAATATGCAGTATAACAGCTTTGCAGTATCAATAGGCTCACATTTCCTCCTCCCATCTGGGGAACAAGAGCCGTAGTAATGATAACTGCGGTACCAAGCATAACCAGATAATGCTGAAATCCTAGAAGGATTGCCTCAGCTGCATTCAACAAGACAAGATCAGCATAGTCCACAATCATTTCAGAAAATAATCAAAAACATACAAAAAGATATAGAGAAATATTCCATGACATTTGCTCAAGATTTGCGAAAAGTAGTAATTACTTTACAGAGTAGATATTACTCTAATATCAGTACTCAACGAGATGATAATTTCTACAATCAACCCACCAGACGCAATATTTTTACCAAGTCTGCTCGATATTTCGCGCGCGAACAGAAATGGACAGCATAAAAAATATTAGTCACACACAAAAAAGGGAAGAAATTTCACACATAATGAATATAAAAGAAATGCCATAAAAGTACAGCTAAATGTAGTATGAGGCTAAATGGGAAAAATAATCACATACTTATAACAACTAGAATTAAAAATGGTGTGCACAGAAGCTGCTTCTTATCTAACCAGCTTCTAGATCCCAATTTACCAGCATAACTTCTAAAACACATAAATTCAACACGGTAACACAACTGGACCGTGAATTTGTCAGGGGAAAAAACAGAATATTAAAACTTGAAACAAAAGCAATTGATGTTTTTATGATCAATACAACAACAACATATTACATAAAGCACTGAGAAATAGTAAAGCCTGTAGGACAACAACACACATTACATTGATAAGCAATTCACTGAGAAATAGTAAAACCAGTGAGACAAACAACAGAGTTCAGAAAAATCAGGCCTCATATGCTCCAAGCAATAAGAGATAAGATTATGCTACAGTGCCAAAAAGAGGGATGGAACTAAGCTATCTAACAGAATTTAGAAGGAATCTTAGTAGCTCAGTTACTTCGCGAACTTTCACCTAGTAACACCAAATTTTGAAAGGAGAAAAACACAGAATTGAGAACTTACGCCATGGAGGAGGACTAGTAATGCAGTAAGAAACATTAGGAAGCTGATCTTTTGGTGGATGTGGTGCTGGTTCATCGGACTTTGCTGCCATAACTTTCTCTCTCTTTCTAAGCTGAACACCGTTCACTACTCACTAAATAAGCGGTGCAAATCCCTAAATCTGCACAATGACACATAAATCTCTCACAAATCAATAAAAAAAAGTTAGCAAAAAGAAAAGGACTGAAGCTTTTTGAGTACCTAGAAAGCAAGATTGCACAAAAGACTAAACTTTTCGAGTACCCAAAAAGCTCAATCCACACAAAAGTTACAAGATTGAAACAACACCCCCCACATGTATGTACCACGCACTCTTATATAAAAAGAGAAAATGCAAAGGAAATAAAACTGTAACAGAATGTTTTGACAGTGTACGAACAAGAAAGTTTAAGCAGAAAATGGTAGAAAATACAAGAAAAACTAACAAGTTCTTGAAGCAACCTCAAGTAGGTGTGGTGCATTAAGATTTGATTAATCACAGACCCCACCTCAATTAATCATTTTCAAGGAAGAAAAAAAGAGGTTACACAGAGAGAGAGAAGAAAAAAGGACAGCACTTTAAGAAAATTGTGTGTGTGTTGCAGTTGTCAATTGTCCAAAACAAGAAAAAGAAGTCCTGAAAACACACTATATAGGGATGTGTGAGCAAAAATGTAATACCATAAAAAAGACACAGAAATTGACCTCCAGGCTCCAGCTTTGAACACCGCTTTCTGTTTCTGAAAGAAAGAAAAAAAAAAGAATAAATTCGAAGAATCTCTCGATCAGAACACATTTATTAATGTTGTTTTAATACTCAATTCCTATGTTAACTTTATTTATTTATTTTTCAAAATAATTATTATCATTTTTTAGTAACTAATTAAATCTCTTTAATTAATAAAAATAGGACAGTAAAATAGTCATACGAATAACTTCCTTTGCTTTTTAAAATTGTCACCATAAGTTTTTATCCCATCTTTTAAAAAAAAGAATTAACAGTATAGTTTGACTAATGTAGTATTTTTTATTATTCTTTAACTTAATCTCTATCTATTTATATATATTTTTAATTTTAGATTATATATTAAGATTCAAAATAAATAATAATTAATTCTCTAGTGATTATTTAGATTGATAATTATTTTGGAGCAAATATATAATAAAAAGGAATGAATGAAATATTATTTTATTTAATAGGTATATAAAGTTCAAATGTGACAAGTTAAATGACAATACTGACATTCTCCAATTTCAATTTTTTTGATTTATTTGGACTTGACAGGTAATTTAATGAAGTAAAAAGGACTTTAAACTATAATTTTTAATTAAAAATATGTTAATTTTGCAATGTTAAGCATGTTATGTTGGAATTTAAAAAATTAAAGGGGATTAAAAAAAATGCTAAACAAATTGAACAGATGGAATACTAGTATTTATTTATTTTGTTGTTGATTGGTCAACAAACATTCCGCCCCCAGGGATATTGACACCTCAAATAACAAATTAGAATTACAGTACTCGGCCCTATACTATTTTAAGATGTCGAATAATGCTTGTGCACTTTATAAAATTAAAAGATAATTCTATACTTACTTTTTAATTTATCATTTATCATTACTTATAATTATTTTTTTATTATATTTTTCAAAATATCATATTTATTATATTTAACGGATAATTGATAAAAATTACTTCATCATTTACTACTTTTTATAAGTGCCAAGTAAAGTTGGACGGACTCCCAACTCCCCTCATTAATTTTTATTTGTACCCTGGGAACTTGTCACAGGAATGAAGAAGTATTAAAAAATGAGATAATTTTATCAAACTATTTTGAATATTATAAATTAATATCTTAAAAAATATAATAGAAAATAATTGTAATTAATGATAAGAATATATTAAAAATTAAGTCTATAATTATTTTTAAATTTTATAAAGTGAATAAATATTATTGAACATCTCAAAAATAATATAGGTGATAAGTAAAATGGATTGAGGAGGGAGTATTAAAAAATTACAACCAATTTCAATTTTCTAAACTAACGTTATCTTTCTACCACTGTCACCCTTATCTGTCGGTTGATCTTCTGTCAACAAAAATTATTTTATATATACAATTACAATACAAAACTTTTAATTAATCTTATCTACTATATTTTACATTGTTTCAATCAGGGTAAAAAAAGAGATGATTTATATTTTATGAAAAATGATGGAACACATGTCCATGAATATACTGCTGGCTCAGGTTGAACAAACTGAATTATTGGAAAATAAGTGAGCTTTGATTAATATGATGAGGGAATTGTGGTATTTTTTAATAATTAAAATAAAAGTTGGGAGAATATTATGTTTGCACAAAAAGAAAGTGACAAAATAGAAAGGCAAACAAAGTACACCGACACATTCTTCAAACTTTTGCATCATCTATTCGAATTTTATTCATACTTTTTTGCACCTTTATGTATTCATTTTCTATTTTTCTTCCTCTAAAATGAAAAAGAATAAGTATAAAAAGATGCTATTATTATTTCTTGTTTTGTAACTAGGAATAGTAACTAGAAACTCTCCAAAAGTGGTAACAGTAACCAAATTTATATTTCTTATTTCTGCCGCTTCAACCACTCCTTCCTTTCACCTGTGAAAATTACCTTGGAACTCATTCATCTTACTATTTTAAATTTAAATTCGATGTTGAGTAGTTAATGGAAAGACAGTACTATATATTTTAATAAATAATAAGAAGTATTTGACACGGTAAAAAAATACTTTTAAAAATTTTTTTTAAAATTTTTCCTTGGTTGGCTTAAATATGATGAAAAATAATTTATCAAATTAACTTATTTTTCTCAAATTTAAAAAAATAATTTTCTTTCAAAAATTAATAAAAACATTTTCTAAAAGTCTCTCCCAATTTTAATCACATACCATGACCCCCCCCCCTCTTCCTCCGCCTAAAAAATTAATTTTTTAAAAAATAATAAAATTTTATTTTGTAACATTGAAATTTTTTTTTATTTCACCCTGACGTTGACCCTCCAACTTTCTCCAAATACAATAACAATATACCCAATGGAATTCCACAAATGGGGTCTGAGTACGATAGAATGTACGCAAACTTTTAGTAACTTTCTTCACAAAGACCCTCCAACTTTCTCCAAAAAAAAGTGTTTTCTTTTTATAAGGAAGAACTCGCAGCTGCTACACTTTTTGTCACAGCCTCTGTCCTTCAAATGAGTACTACTCCTACAAAAATAAAATTTAAATATTTATTTTTAAAGAATATTTTAAATTATGAATTAATTTCATATTAAAAACTATTTTCTTAAAAGATATTTTCTGTACTTAGCCAAAAACCAAAAAATATTTTTATTTACTAATTAAATAATAAAAAATATTTGTCACCTACTAGCTAAACATAAGCAAATGAATTAAAAATCAATTTATTTTCTCACAAAAATATTTTTCCCCGTGCTAAACACAACCTAATGCGCAGTATTTTTCGTGAGGGTTTGGTATGATAATTTATTAATAGGGCCTTCGGTGCAGTTACCATTCATAAATATTGTTATTATGAGTAGTCTTTTCAGCTCGAAAAAATCAAAATTAGAAGGTGCAAGAACGAATGTGTGCCTATTTTATAATCAGGTGACATGAAATTTTTAAAGCGTCGAAAAATTCTAATTTTGATGGATATATTATTATTATAGCTTACTAAGTAATTAAGTAATATTATTCATGAATCACGATAATATTTCAACGTATACAATATAATTATTATTTGGTGAGGGTTTAGTAAATTCTTTTCCTTAAATAGATTTATATGGTAATATTTTCTAAATAAGTATACAATACAATTATTATTTGGTGAGTGTTTAATAAATTTTTTTCTTTAAATAGATTTATATGGTATAATATTTCTAAATAAGTATACACTACAATTATTATTTGGTGAGTGTTTAATAAATTCTTTAGATTTATGTGGTAATATTTTCTAAATAAGTATATTTTGGATAGTTATTTTGAATTGCATGAGTGATTTGCATAATTTTCTCAAATATAAATTCTTTATGGAAATTTTTACGCCGTGAAATGGTCGTTTTAAAATATTACACTTCATATTAATTTAATTTAAAAAAATTTTGCAAGATATTCAACAAGTATATATGCTGTATACTCTTGGAGTACACAATCTGCATATATAATGCAATTTATTCTTATTACTATGTACCATCAAGTAAGTCATTATATATGTGAACTGTATAACTTTAAAGTATACCATATGCACAATTTTTGTAGTGTAATTTTTTGTTTAGAATCTTGTAGATGGATATAAGCGAATATAATTTTATTTTGCCCAGATAATCATGAAAAAAGTCTTTTGCTTATGCTGGTGTAGCACAATAAAATTTTATTGATTAATTTGAATTAAATTTTAAATTTATGATATATAGATCAAGTCAAATTATTGAATAATAAAGTCAATTAATACTTAAGTCAAAATTATATGACTTAAATAAGGTCCAAATTACAATTGGACTAGTTTGTTAAGTTGAGAAGACGAGTCTAACTCATGTTCGTCAAGCCTAAGGTCTTTTATATTTGGATCAAAATACTCATAAAGTCCTAACTCACGCCTATATAAAGGGAGGCTTCATAAGACCAGAAGGACATACGAAAACACATATTAAAAAATTCTGCTCTTCGATGGCAATCTACTTTTTCAAAAATAAAGTAAAGTTCTTGTGTCGAAGATTGCAAGAAAAATAATCAAAGAATTACATTTTATTCATAAGATTTCGTAAAAATTATAACATTCGCATAAATTATTAAAATATATATCATACCAAAAGGTTCGAAGAAGGAAGGCGCATAAGAGTATATAACCAACCATTTTTTTAATTATTTTTTTTAATTGATATAATTGACAGCCCAGTAATATCAAATCTATCGTTCATTTCTTTTCTCATAAATGAATGCAAATCCTAGGAATATCTTATTAAAAGTCGCATTCTTTTTACCTTTGTTCTTTTTATTATTAACTTTGTATATTATTTTCTCTTTTCATTTGATCGAAAAGTGAACTTGTGAAGAAAAGGTAAAAGAAGAAGGTGAATCTTTCGGCGGAATTGAGAATAATTAGCTTGGGAAACAACAAAATTAAAAGGAGCTTTTCCTTGTTGCTTTTTCGAGTAAGCCATTTGGGTAAAGATGTTAATTCCTAAAGTTTAATCTTTCTCGTCCCACATTCACTTGCTTTATTTTTTTCTTACAAAATAAAACATAAAGAATGGGACTTTTTTGATTTTATTTGCTAATTTATTCATTTTACCAAAATCACTTCTAGGAATGGAGTGGTTGTGTACTCATATTTTTATATCTTGTGTTGTGTTGTTATTATTCGTCTTATATTTATCATT
>JAABOM020000075.1:25507653-25519406 GCA_011800125.2 Solanum clarkiae
TGAGTGTGTGGAGTTTGGAAAGGATAAAAATGGAAAAACATGACTAAATTTTGTCTTTGTTTCTTTTTCTTAATATGTGTGAAATGATCCATCAATTCACTTAACATGAAACAGAGGGAGTACTAAAATTTTATTCCGGACTAAATGTTTGCCCAACATACTAAATGATCCCTAATTATTTTATGGCTTGCTCCAACACTATTTTTTTGCGTTATTTACTCACCTAAACATTATTGAGACGCATGTGATGTCCTAATAAGGTCAAGGGTCACCATCAAATGTAATTGCTGACTATGTAACACTCTCATAATCAACCTAGCAAAAGTGTGACGGCCAAATTTCCACTGAAAATCGATTAGGACTTCTTCATAAAGCACCAAAATCTCTTGATAGATAGTACCAAATAATTCTCCCTTGTAGCTCCTCCTTTAATTTCTAAGTACTGGTTCAATGGTCCCTAACAGAGTAATTAATTAGATATTGTAATTTCTAGATTGGTTGTTAGCACCTTTATGAATCTTCAACCAAACTCATAATAAGACTACTTATATTTTATCCTAACAAATGTTTCTTTTTATAACTTTTTCCCCATCTTTTATGATATGTCAAGATCATGTATCATTCTAGGAGCGCAAAAAGTTACTACCTAAAAGAAACAAATCCTATTAGTCATGATAATATATGGTATGTCCCCACAGCAAAATCTCATCGGTGAACTATATAATTTAATAATAAGAAAAATAATACTAACGAAGTATTGACAACTAGCAAATAGTTTCTAGTTTCTCCAAAATTATGTTTATAATTTATAAGCATATCACGTGGGGATAAATGGATTAAGATCTAACTCAATCTAACTTAAATTTGCTTGGATCAAAATTGAGATAAAATGGGTTGAGTAATGAATTGTAGAGCGGGTCAACGGATTGAACGAATTGAACAAGTTGGGTTTAATTTTATCATCCCGACATGGACCCTATGTTTAAAAGTATGAAGCTCAACCATATCTCCCCAAAAGCACAAGTTGCAGCATAGAGTAAAAAAGAAAGAAATTGCAGGGGAAAAGCAAGAAACGAAAAAAGGAAAAGGAAAACTCGATATGCAGGGGAAGTGGAATATGTTCAGGGAAAAAAGGAATTGATTCAATCCAAAAACAAAACCTGAAATCATGAGCTTATTATATTAAACACCTATATAAGGTAATGATTTATCAGGAGGCATGAATAAATAAGCTAAATCTTTTTTGTACAGTTAAGGGGTAGGATGAGAATAAAAGGAGAAAAGGGGACACAGGGACGTGGGTGTTGCTTTTCATGATTTAAAAAGATAATCTCCCTCCTCACAGGGACCACAACCACATCCTCTGGCAAATCTTCTGCCTTTTTATCATGTTCTCATTTCATACATGATTTATGAGGGACGAAACTTCTATGTTGTGTGTTTTTTGGTTTTATGAATGTAGATTATCACTGTATTTATAATTGTTCATTTGTATATGACATATGATTCTAAATAGAAGACAAATCGCATTCATCGCTATCCTCGAGAAATTCGGATAAGTGGTTTATACAAAGAAGTACTGGAAGGGTCCCCAAGTTTGAGGACGAGTTGGTGGGGGTCCTCCCATCTCTCCATCTCTTTGATAATTTTCTATGGCCTTAGAATATATACAAATTAGGATAAGATGTATAGTGAAAGGTTATTGCAACTATATTATATTATTATGGGCTATCTTTTTCATGCAAGGGAATTTTAGTGCTGAGACGAGAGGAACTATTAACGTCCGTGGGAGAAACTAGAAGTAATATGGTCCCATCAATTATTTAGCTTTTCCTAATGCTACCAGTCGAGTCTTGGGAGGATTGTGTGGGCTGACGGTCTTGGGCTTATGTTGACCCAGTTCAGGCTTTGTCACAACGTTGGGCCTGCCAGGCCCAACCGTTTCTCAATTAAGAAAGAAAGGGCCTCCGTTACTGTTCAACTTGGGGAGGTCAACTGTTAGCTTTTCCCCCCAAATTTCTTTGTCCCTCTTTTGGAATACGAAATGAAGTGATGAAGAAAATCTGTACAACTTGATGAACAAAAGTAGAATTGTTGCCCTTCTATCCAAAAAGTATTGCTATAAAGATCTTTTTAGAATTTTAGTCTCAATTATCCCTCATTAGACATTTTGAAAATAAGTCTATTTCTTCCAACAACTCCCTTTTCCCACTTTGAAATCTTGTAGACTCCATACAACCAGATGATTGAGTCGTTATGAGGCTAATGAGAAACTGACCAACTTTACCTACATAATCTGAAGCGGCTGCTACGTTCAATGCCATCTCCTCTGCCCCAGCATGTTGAAGTTTGTCTATGTAGATACATTTTCTGCATTCCTGCAGCCAAACTTCTTTGATCATGATCCTTGCAGGGAAATTTGGTAATGTTCTCTTTTCATCTTTTATTTCTTTGCAAATTTTCTTTGTAATAAAAGCAATCTTTGAGAGGCCAGATCACAATAGGAACCAATGAACTTTCAAAGATAAAGTATCTAATACCTGGAATACTTGATTTAGAGTAGCAATTTGTTCATCATTCAGAAAACCATAATTAAGCAACTTCCTTAAGAGGAACACCAGCTCAGCACTCAAATTAGAATTTGTAATGTTTCTAGTAATGGCAAATATGCAAGATTCATCGAATATTGAAGTCATCCATTGAGGAATTTTCTTTCTTTTCAGCAGTTCAACTGCAATATGAATTGCAGGCTTGTGATGGATCATGAAAGATTTTGAAGCCAAAGATGGTGCTGCCAAAGACATCACTAATTCTTCTACTATAAACCGACACCAGTTGTTCCTTTGTATAGCTGATACTTCTGTTTCCACATCTTGCCACCCAATGAGCATAGACAAACAGAGGGAACAGTTCATTGCTACAGACCTGTCACTTGAGAATATTTGGCCTTCTAAAACAGCCATTACAGACAACAAATAATTAGTTCTGAATTCTAATGTGTCTGATTTTCTAATTCTCTCGTCTTCTATTCCGCTGAATAACTCTAGCAGGTATTGCGAGCTCAGTAACTTTATAGGAATAGATCCAAAATGCAATAACTTGCACAAATCATGGCACTGTATACTGATATAGGGCCAGGGTTGTGAGATTTTGATAGGATCCAGCAGATATTGGCAGTCCATAATCCCTGGTAAAATGGCATGCACGCTAGCAAAACAAGCTGTTAGTCTAAATTAAAACCAAAATAAAAGAAAGCATGGAAACTGTGTTAAAGGAACGGATCTACCTTCTCAAAGAGAAGAAAAGCAGTGAAAGCACAAAAACAAGAGTTTCTCCAGATCTTATTCCTTCGTCTTGTTCAACTAGAGAAGGTCCCTTGGAACAGGCATTGGTGATGGTGGTATTTACTAATGATAGCAAAGGAGCACTAAGGATTATGGTTTTTGAAGCTTCAACCATCACCTGATTTACTGAGTGGTGCAAAACCATAGACAGAATGGCAATTGATATAAGAGTTCCTGGTGTCCATCCATCTGCAGCTACTGAGGGAATTAGGTAATCGATAATCTGCAATTAAGGGAAAAGTCTATTTACTACAGAGCAACTGGAAGCAAACAGTATTCAGAAGAGTGAGTACATTACTTTCACCACAACTGCAACCCAGGGTTCATCATCTGAGAGGGATTCAGAGTGTACGGCTTGAAGAATGCAGGATACTAGTTTGGAGATGGCCATGAAAGTATCTGGGGCTGAAGAATGACCAAATTTATAGTACAGGTTCTTAATTGCACCAGCAATCCCGTGCATGCAAAACTGATCTGAAGCACTTGGTGATATCTCTATTATATGTTTTATGTTATTCACCACTGAAATAATGTCATACTCGGAATGTTGTTCTCCAGCTTCTCCCAATAAGAACACCATGAGCATACTTAAGAAGTTGTCCCCGGAAGCTACAAGTTCTGCCATAACATACACATCTATATTCTGATTGGCTTCACCATGGATATTTATCTGGTTTACATCAGAGCAATTGCATCTGCAGAATTTCAAAATCTGGGGAGACAACACATTGCAGATTTTCTCTTGTTGCAACAACCATTTCAAAGATGTTGCGTGGATTCTTGTAGATAGCAAATCCCAGTCCTTTTCAGCAAGTAGGTGGAACACAATCCTTTCTGCCTCTGGGCTATAGGGGATTTGGTAGCTCACCTTGGCTAAACCTCTGTAGAGTGCATAAAGATTTATAAATATTCCCAAAACAGAAGCTCCGTGCATGTTTTCACTGTTGTTAAGTAGAATATATTGCTCCAGTGAAGCTAACACAAGTTTGTCATCTGCAATCCTGGAAAAGGGTTATGATGATCAACTGAAGACTGATAACATAAGGAAGATGCTGAAAGAGTAAGATTGAGATTCCAGAAACTATTTACCGATCGTCATACAGTGAACTGATGTACAGTAACAGCAGAACTGCCATTTGGCGAGAAGACAATTCAACATTTTGGGAGCTTTTATGGCCCAGAAGGAAAAGCAAATCTATAGGATCAGATGGAAGATGTGGAGCAGCATCGCGTATGCATCGTGCAGAATCAACCCCAAGTATGATATCTGCCATCAGACTAAAGATAAGATAAACCTTCCTTTTCATCTTTTCAGAAGGAAAAAAGCCTAAACATCCATATGCAAAACTGAACCAGGAAGACGTGAACAGAACATTTGCAAATATTTTGGTTTCACTATCTGAATCTTGTAGCAATATGGAATACAAATTTTCGAGTATTGCAGCTGGAATATCCTCATCTTCCATTTCATGTAGCGATTTCATAAACCAAGGTAATACATGTGTTTTGCATACATCTATAATGCTTCTTCTAAGTTCTGTGTTGATTGAGTTTGAGGGATGCATCCCACAACTATATGAATATGCCTCTTTCAGTAGGTAAAGAGAGTTCAAAAGTTGACCCGGGTATTTGCCATAATTAATTAAACAAGTTAAGATGCAGGTTCTTGATGCATCCTGAATTGATAGTAAGAAACTTGAAATCTCACAGGAAGGTGAACATTTCATAAGTGCAACAAATATTGAACAGGCCAGAGCTAATGTCTCTGGAAGCATGCCTATTTCTCCGTCAAGATTTCTCTTGAGCATCCTCGTCAAAGAAAGGCTTATTTCTTCTACCTGAGACTTGGATACCACCCCTGGGCAGTTCTCAACGGAGTTCCAAATAAGCCTGAGTGTCTCAGTCTGTACAGGGTGGAAAGGAATTTCAGCAACATGATGCAGAACTGGAATCAGGGCCATGAACCCAATCGCAAGTCTCTGTCTAAATGCTTGCTCAGCAGTTGCTAAAATATCAAGAAGCTGAATACAAGATTTAATTGTTGGATCTTTGCATCCTGAAAATTAATAAATTACTTCTTTAGTCATTACAGACAACATTAATTGCATAATCTGACGTAAAATAATTAGAATTTCTCGATCTCATTGTTGTTAGAGAACTTAGATCTTGTCAAACCATACGGACAACAAAGGTTGAAGCCGTGGTAATTTGTTAATCGTAGGAAAACACTGTGATCACCAGAGAATAGGTTGATTTCAAGATAGTTTAGTTGTAAAAAAAAAAAAATGAAATTAGAGTGAGACTGAAATGCCCTCTTCATCTTTTATTTCTTCGAATGAAACTAATACGTATACATCTAACTGCTCAGGCATTGTGTATTGCTGACTTTCTTACCTGACAATCTCAGCACTTCAAACGCATAGTCTGCAATGTTCTCTTCAACAAATACCTGGATTTCATTTTCTAAGACATGTTTCCCTGACAGATAAAGGTAAAGTAAATCTAGTGCTGCTATTTGAACTTGATTATCAGAAGAAAGCAGGGGGCCTTTGACTGCCTCTGCAAACAAGATAGCTAGAGGTCTATCTGAGATCTGCTCATTTGTTTCCATCAACTGGTCAACATCGTAAGAACTCCTGCTCCTTGTGCCAATTATAGAAGAAGCTTGAAAGAATCCTCTTTGCAGTATTACTGTTAAGAATGCTGCATAGACAATGAGTATCTAATTTGACAAATGTGAGAGAGGAGATTATCTTGCAGAAACTCTAACATCAGAAGCTGGTTGTTCTGTTGTGTTAGTTTTTTCTATTTTTCCTTTTCCTTATGGGAATGGTGAAGGAAGGGAGGGGAGAAGGTAGGTTAGAAGCCAGAAGAGAGAGATTATCAGAGATCTGGTGAAGAGTGCATAGAACTTTGCTAGTCAAGTCAGTAGCAACTATACATGCAAAGCCATTTATCAGTCAGATTATATTCTCAGTGTGAAAACAGAATTAACAACCAACAATTAGTTGCTTATGGAGCCTGTTTACCACAACATTAGGCTTACGAGCCACAAAATCTCCAGCTTCAAATAATCTCTCAGGGAGGTATATGGCTATTCCTATAATGCGTTCTCGCTTTTTATCAACCATACATCACTAGTTCACTTCTCAGATAGAATAAAAAATAAGTCAGATATTATTACCATATACTCGTCTTTGCAATAATCTAGGAACAAAATTGTTAACTGTCAAGATATTCACTCGAAAACCAATTTCAGAGATACTAAGCTTCAAGCAGCAGAAACTGGTAAACGAGTAATGTTAAAGAAACTTACCTATACAGTTCAAGCGAACATCATCACTTTGAGCTTTCATGAGAACTGCCAGTGCCAAGTGTAGGAGCTTCGAGGAATGGCCAAATAAACTGGGAGCATCATCCCCGTCTTGAGACACATTGAGTAGGAATAATTTGTATAGAACAAACAGGATTTCCCCTTGAATATCTTCACTGTACTCAAGAAGGAATTGACCCTCAGGGCTTAATTTAAGGCAAAAATGAGATAGCCGCTATCTCAGTTTCAAGAGTCACCTGGACAATTGAAGGCCACTGACGAGATTGAAAATGAGGGCATCTGTTTCTTCAAGACAATAGGAATGGTTTTTTTGATAATTCAAGAGAAGACCTAAGCAATGAAGCTTTTTTTTTGAGAGAGCAAAGAAGGTCAGATTACACGTATTAGAGGAAAACATATGTCACTGCAAACGTAGAAACTACAAATTCTCTGTGCAAACTAAAGGCTGAGTTATCTCACTAAAATCCAATGTGTTTTGGACAGATATCAGGCAAATAACTCCAAGACAGAAACACTGAGTGTACTTCTTCCTCTTTCTGGTTCATTCTAGCTCTCAATGAAGAAATTAATCACATACAAAGAGTAATGTCTCTAAAATGGGCAATTGGCTCATATAGGGCAGCAGCAGGCAAGCACCGAATAGAGTGTGAAGCTACACTGAAAAGGTTGTGAGTTATCATGAGGAAACATATATTTTGTGCCATTTTTTATGCAACATTTTTCACAAATTTCAAAATCATTTATAGTTCCTCCCATCTTTTATTTTCTTATTTCATAACATCTTTATGTGTTTTCTTCCACAACAAACTTCTTATGGACGTGAACACTGACATTGAACCTTGAAATAACTACCCAAGCAGGTTTTAGCTTTCTACTAGCCGCTCTGGCTAAAACTAATATGCTTTGGAATCATTCTGACTCTGATTTTCCAGTCCAATCTGCAACAGTGGCTAAGCTTAAACTTATGCTGTTAGTCAATTTGATGGACTCACTGCAATTGAAAAGTTCCAACCAAATGCTTTACTGATCACAGCCGGCTGTCCGTCACCACACAAAGTTGCATAATACTGAAGCAAACTGAGGAAATTCGGAAAACCAGATACTTACTCAGCTTCATTTTTATTTCCTAATTAGTCCATTTTAGAGTGACACACTTCCTGTACAAATTTATAAATCACTTCATTGTAGTAGTATATGTCGTATCATGTATGGCTGTATCTCTGTGCTGTAACTACACCTTTCCACAGCTCCGTTTTCAATTGCACTTCCAGAAATCGGAAATTTACAAATTAGGACAGAGGGAAAAGGTTACCGTGTGGAGCTGTCTCCGACTCCAAGCTAAAGCGCCACTGGAAAGACGATCTGCGAGCCGAGCCACAAACTCTGCATGCACATCGCAGTCTGGAGCTTCACACAACTGCATAATCAAATCTATAGTTTGCTTGGCGATTGGCTCATCATCGAAGGACGATAGAATACCGACGAGAGGCGAGATTAGGAAATGAGAGTGGAATGTGAAGAAGGTGTGGCGAAAACTCGGTTGAGAAAGCGCGATAGATAACTGGGAGAGAGCATAGGAAACGTGAACGGTCGGCGATCTCGGATTAGAAACGAGATTGGACAAGCAGAGCAGACAAATTGATCCGCCTTCATCAGTTGGAATAATCAAAGTCGAGCTATGACCTTGGGCACATGTTAACGGTGGTTCCGGAGGTGGTGACGGTGGTAAATGGTGGAGGCGAGAGGTGGCGAAATACATATTTTGTTGCTGTACTATTTACGTGAGTGAAGTGACCGGCGAATGCGATGGAAGGTGTAAAATTTTGAAAAGGCGGGAGAAAAATAAAACTCCTTACACTTGGTAACTTTTCACTTTCCATTTCGAAATATATATACCATTGACAAAAATTCATATTTCTCTTTCATTTTTCAATTCTTTTAATATTACTTTTGTTATATAAGATCATTAATTAAGTCGTTATAGTTATTTTCTAATATAATACATCATTTAAAATTATATTATTGATAAGTATATTACTATCATCTCAAATTAGTAATTTTTTAAAAGAATTTCGTCACTTTAAATATGTATTTAAAAGACATAATATATAAACATGACTTAATTGATCTTTAATTTGATTTCAACTAGCAACTGTAACATTTAACTTTACTAGTATATAAGTAGGTATTTTAATTATTCAAAAATTGAACAAATAGATATATTCATCCTATATGACAATTTTGTGTCATAAGTGGTATCTTACGTGTATTATATCAAATAGAACACACATGTCAACTTGTTCAATTTTAACCAAATTTTTAAGCGAATACTTATGTATGCTCAAAGTTAGAGGTAATAACTGTCAACTGAAGTCTGGTTAGAGGGCACGACTATCAGTTAGACTAATTAGTTAGAGAGCATATTTATGTATAATGTTAATTGAAAATTATTCTGAATCCATGTTCCCAAATGAAGAAACATTTCTGAAATAAGAATCATATCAAAAAGATGTTGAACGTGCATTTGGAGATTTGAAATCACATTATACAATTATCACATGACTAACACATATTTTGAGAAAGAAAATGCTATATAATATAATTATACCGCACATCATAATCGAGAATGGACGAGATCTCAATGTACTAATTCAAATTATTATTTTTTCCCAGAAACTCCAACTGTAATGACAGAAATGGTGACAAGTAAAAATCTCGTATTTGAACAATTTTTAGCTAGAAATAAAAAACTACCAATAGAAATATTTATTTTGAGCTCAATGACACATTAATAAAGCATTTTGAGAGCAATGTAGTATTTGGAAGTTGAGTATTTATGTAGCTATTCAAATTAAATTTTATAATAATATAATATTTATTATGTAATTGTATTTTATCAACGATTTTATTTTTTTGAATTATTCATTAATATAGTATTTACTTGTAATTTATATTATTTAAAAAATGTAATTTTATATTAAATGAAAATTTTTGAAAAGAATAAAAATTTATATAGGGTAATTGATTGGAAAAAGAAGAAATGATTTATATGATGAAATAAGAAAATACAAACGAAACAGAAATAATAATATATTATCAAGGAGAGAGAAGAAAATTCCTTTTTAGAGAATGAATAGAAAATACGTCGAGTTGCACATAGTAGGGTTACAGAGAAGGGGAAAATAAGAGGGGCAAAATAGGAGTCGCTCCTTTCACCATTTTAGTACTGTACTGGAACCGTGTCCACCCAGTTTCTCATCTGCCATGTAAGTCTTACCTGTTCTTATACTCCACAGCCAAACAGTCATCTATCACGATCTCCGTCGGTTTTTTTTATAACGAAACTGCATCATTTTTGATCCACGAAATTCCAATATGGAGGAGATCGCTTCATTTTAATTTTTTATTTTTTTGCATTTATGTTTATCTATATAATGACAATGATGCATATATCTTTTTAGCAATCAGTCATGCTGGCTGCTAGACTTTTCGGGAGGACATTCTTGGCGGCGGCAAAATCAGAGAGTTCAGCCGCTGCAGCTGCTTCTTCTTCTGCTGCTGCTAAAACCCTTAATCCGCTTGAGCAGTTCTTTGAAGTAGATAGAACCCCCGAGGACGATAAACCTGTTGTCTATGGTAAAACCTCTTCGATTTTCTCAACTGAAACTGCTTTGTTGTTGGCATAATTGGATATACTTCTTTCAAGTGATCTGTACTTCTTGCGTTTCTGTAACATGTATGACCAAAGTACATGTCTTGGTATGCAACCACGAGGAGTGAGATAAGATTAGCTTTGCGAATTACTGGCCGCCCATGTGTCCGGACTAGCTAGTTTCGTCTTATTTTTATCTCCATTATGTATCAGTGATATGTTTTTAGCTAATTCTTTGACAAAACAAGCTACTGCAAAACTAAATAATGATTCTACTAATTGTTCAACAAGTTCTAAAGCTAATACTGATGCAATGTACTGGAAGATACTGTCCTATGATTGGTTCTTGTCACCGAAAGATGATCTCCTAGGTACAAATTTGTTTTGGTTAAAATCCAAAATGATATCTTCAGATGAACTATTTTATGTGAATTGAAACTAAGTAATACAAATACCGCTTTTAGATGGTCAATTATGCAATCTAGACCAGAAATAGAGAAGCTGGTTGCAAATTTTTAAGATCATAGCATATTGGAAGTTTCATTTCAACTCGAAATAAAAGGTTCTCGCTTTGTGACTTAAGCTGTGTAATGAGCTCAAAATTCTTTCATGACTGCTGTATCATTTCAGTTCCATGCTACAACAAAAAAACAGTAAACAATACATTTCTACTTGATGTTAATCACAGATTCTGTTGTACTTCTTTAAAAAGCTTGCATTTCTCTTAGGAAGTGATTTCCATGTCTACATCTTTACCTCCCCTAGTCTGTTCATGCATCAACATTGCATAATTTTTTAGTTATACTTATTTCGTGGCATCATCCAGTTAACTCCCATTATAATCAAAATAAAGTCTGAGATCTATTTGGTGAAAGTGCAATGTATGAAGAAGTAGTTCACATCCTCATTTTGCTTCTCACGCAGTGAATATCTACTGGCTACTGCAGATATTTACCCCTCCTTCTGAGAGTTTTCTTAGGTTAATCATGCTCTTTGGACCACTAACTATGTAAAGTACTCTATCTTCAAAGGGCCTTGAAAAAGTTTCTATTATATTGTCGCGTGGCTTTAAGTTTATTGTATCAAGCTCCTCAGATGCCTCTACTATTGCCTCAATAATTTCTTCCTCATTCTAAACTCCTAGTTAGGGCTTCTATTTCAAGTGTATCAGTTGGGTTTCTGATATTCCTCTTCAGTTTTATAAATGCTTTGACTGCTACTTTGGTGTATTTGGTTCATGTTGGATAGTACAACAACAACAACATTGCCCCAATGCCTCAAAGGCTCCCGCCCCTTGCGGGGTAAGGGGGGGTCGGATGTACGCAGCCTGACCCTTATGTTTAAACACATAGCGCGACTGTTTCCGGATGACCCATGATGAGCGTCGAAAGTTGCATTGACTAACTGCTACTTCATAATTGAA
>JAABOM020000075.1:25519506-25566376 GCA_011800125.2 Solanum clarkiae
AGAGTCATTTTGCTTTATTCCATCATACCCCAAAGCCAAAAAATAGTGAATCTTTGGCTCCATCCAAGATTGATGGAGATCATGTTGGATAGTAAAACACTAAAATTAGTACATTACTATTGGGCTATCCATAGGTATCCCCTAGTGGTCAATGAAGTTAGAATCAAGGCTATCTTAGACAAAGGTTTGATTTGGGCAGGGTCACCTTCTTCCTGGTGGAAGGATACAAGTATCCATAGATTTAATGTGCATACAAATTGGTATGAACGCCAGTTTTTATTAGGGCAAACTTACCCCTTTGGTGAAGTTTTAAGTTGAAACCTTGAAAGTCACAATTTTAAAAAATTACAAGGTTCAAAACACTACTGTCCCTTTCTTTTTTAGTTTGTCCCAAAAGAAAAGCTCCTCTCCTTTTTGAGCTTCTTAATCTAGCATTTAACTTTAATGACATGAGTTGTGGGGACCTACATGACGTAAAAGTTCATTCTTTTATTGGGAGATAGAAAATAAAAATAAAAATATGTGTAACTCTACCCATTGAAAGGATAATTTTAATACTTTACATTTATTTGGCTTACATAATCAAAAGCATGTTTCTTTAATTTCTTAAATTTGGTACTCGTCGAAACACCTTCATGTAAAATAGAACAAAGGGAGCGTTCTATTGCATAATTTTGAGAAAGCTATAAGCAAAATACCAAAGTTGTTGCAGGGATGATACACTTTGGTTAGCGACGAAGGCTTCCAAACATGACAAGCTTGCCATTCTAGTTGTTACCTTACACAACAATTTTTGAATATTATTGAATAGTATGGCTTGGTGCTAAAATAATTCAACTGAGAGAGCTACGTTGTAGGTGACCTTATTTTACGATTCAGGGTACTTTTTACCTAATTATGTAGACTATGATTGAAATGCCATAAAAATTTCAAATTTCTTTTTGGTTTTTGGAGTTCTTGACAACAAACACCTTCCCTTTTCTTAGAAACGAAATTTTAAAAATAAATTAGATGCGACTGAACTGCACCAAGAGGCAAGAGCAATACCTTGCAATAATTTATTATGCACAATCAAACTTGTCAAAGTTTGATTTGATTTTTTCCTTAAAGACAGATACAATTAGATTGGCTTTGAATCACAGGAGAGAGGCTGCCTTATCCAGGCATTTCAAACCTTTAGTTTCCCTTGAGCTTTGGCTTAGTGTAATTGGGGATTTTTATTTTTCATTTAACTCTTCCTTCGAAGGGAGACTTCGGCCAAGGAACTTCTATTGGGACTCTTAGTATCATATTGATTATTGATTTGAATCTACTAACGGATACTCATCATTAAGAGTGGAAAAAGTCAACCCAACCTTGTCACCCTGCCCAACCCATTGACACGTCCATTTTTTAGCTTACCCATTTCAATCCATTGAAAATTGGGTTGATATGTAACTCAAATTGACACGAGAAATTTTGTCCAATTTTTTGTTTTCCCCGATTAGATATGTTATATATGACCATAATAAAAAAATAATTTTATTAGGTACCAAAATATTATAAAAGAATAAATAAAATAAGTAAAATTTAGTAAAATTGGGTTGGGTCGGGTTGGGTCTTAACCTATTCTATAATCTATGACCCAACCCGTTTTGACTCAAGCAAATTTGGATTGGGTTGGGTCTTGACCCATACATAATGTCATGTTCTATTGGATGGTAGTTAGACCAATAGTGTGTATGGAATAGAGCATTAGCTAGCTATCAAAAACTCTCATATTCATACGATGAAAGTTGCAAAGATATGAATGCGGAAATGGATGTGTGGGCATACTGGGAGAGACATGATTGGGAATGAAAATATTTGAGACAAGGTAGGAATGACCCCAATAGAGGACAACATGCGGGAATCGAGATCAAGATGGTTTGGACATTTTTCTATTTTCAATATTTGGTCAATTCGGTTTTCTTCTCTTTTGGAATTTATATAATGATTAAGTAAAATTTCTTGTACTTTGTAATTTCACAGGAATTAGAGTAGTTATAAACTACTACATTATTACAAAACTGATTCTTCCACTTGAAAGGTGTAAACAATGAGAAATTAAGGATGTTATGAGCGAATGAAGGTGAACCATTTAGCTAAGCAATATACATGGAAATGCCCAATGAATACCGCAAAACAAGCATTATTGTAAATCCTGTCACTTTTTTTTCAGATCGTATCACTAGCTCTTTTTTCTTTTCTTTCCTTCTGCCTCTTGTTTTAATTTGGTTTTTTGGTTTTTTCTGGGAAAAATGTCATTGTACATGGATCTCTATAGCTCAATTCTCTATCAAGATTGGGGATGTTTCATTGCTTTTTAATCATTAGTGCTAGTTGTATCTTTTATAATGCTGGCTACTTCCAAAAAGTTATACTGCCAGTTGTATTATAACATCACTATTGGAGGAGTAGGTTATTATGAATTTATGTGCTGCTTATTATTTAGATTGTGTTCTATGTTAGGAATGTATTTGCCGAATTGCTCTGTTAAAAAAGTCTATCAGCCAAATCCAAATTAATTGCCTCACTGTAGATGAGAGGTTGAAGCTCTCAATTCTGTGGTTTCGGTACCCTTTGTAGCTCAAATGCTTGAAGGTTAAACACACACTAGATATTGAAGTTCTCTATCCTGAGTGGCAGACTGGTTATTTAGTGCTTGTGCCGTTGGATGAACTCTTGACATTTTAAAAACATAATCAGGTCGAGGTTGGAAGGCTTCTGAATTGCGTCTGAAGTCCTGGGATGATCTTCAGAAGTTATGGTATGTTCTTTTGAAGGAGAAGAACATGTTGATGACTCAACGTCAGATGCTCAATGCTCAGAACCTGCGTTTTCCTAATCCAGAGCGTATTTCCAAGGTAAACTCAGTTTCTTTAGTAAGCTCCTACTCAAGCATTTATTTACCTCTATACCTCTGTTTCGACATGTTTCAATTTGATTCTCCTCTTGGATCTGAAGTAAATCTCCAAACTAACCTAAAAGTATCAGTGTCATCTTATATTGGATTCTCATTATACTTTAATTGCCAGATAGAGTAGAATGTGTGTTTTTTGAAATTGGTAAATTTTTATTCCTCCGTATTAAGGGTATGCTGACCAACTCCAAAAATGCGTGACCAAAAGAAAAGCAAGGCATACAAAGAACCTATTAAATCTACAATTTGATCGATATCCTTCTATACAAAGCTATTTACACTAAAAAAGTAAAGAAAATAGAATGTGTTATGCAGGCATAAATTGAAGGTCTTTCTTGATTTCCAGAACATAATATGTGCCTACAGTTATTTGTCTTATGCACTATTGGGGGCAATTGTAGGTGACATTTTCTTTTATCCACTATCTTCAGTAAACATATGTAGTCTTCTATCTACAGAAAATATCCCGTGTAACCATATCAGAGAATCACTCAGAAATGCCAAAGTTTTTGTGATAATCTGGTCAGTAAATTTCTTGGTGACTGGAGTCTTGAGAAACAGGAGGAATACATTGTATTCTACATGACGTCCTACTGAACAGGTTTAAGATATTAATCTATCTGGTCCATTTTACTTGTCATGTTTGCCTTTTCCACTCCACCTGAGAAAACATCAACTGAAAGGATAATTTGACCATATTATCCTTATTTCATTCTTTGATCTCAATTTGATGCTACTGTTACTTTCACTATGTCAATTTCTCTCCACATTTATTAGAATACAAGTGTGGAAGTGGAAACAAATAATTAATTTTATCTTGATTTTTATTTTAAAATGGCAAATAAAATGGACCAAACAGAGTAGGAAACACCAAACCTCTATCTCCACAGAGAAAGTACAGAAAAATATGGTGGTTCAAGAAAAATCTCAAGTTACCTTTTAATGTAGTACCAAAGCATGGGGTAGATCTTTTAACAATTAGATAATTTACATTTAAGACTTCCTTGTATCAACCATGAAGAACCCAACCAGATAATGCATCAAATTTAGGCGAGGGTTTATTAGAATGTAAAATAAGCAACTTGAAGCCTTGGGGGCTATGTTGTGTCGACTCTTCAAAAATATACTGCGTATGGAGAATCTGACACGCCCCCATCGAATTTTTGAAGAGTCTGAGCAACATAGCTTTGGGGACCTATTTATATGTTCAACCTAAAGCTTTAACAAAACGAGTTATGTTACAAAAGGTAGTTGCGGGTGAGGATACAATCATCTTCACAATACTTGAGCCTTGAACCCTTGCATTCTGTATCTCCTATTTCAACCAAATGGTTTCTTTTAACACTATGCAACGATGACTATATTTTATTACACTCCTTAGTTTATGAAGAAAAAATGGTAAAAGATGCATGAGTTAACTGAATAATTAAACACATCCCCAGCTTAGAATTACTCAAAGTAGTTAAAAAGAAAAAGGGGAAGTCTACTCAGTACAGCTAGTCGTTAATCAAAGAAGTATATTTTCTCACAATATTTGATAAGCAATCAAACTTATTTGTGTTTTATGTATAATTAATTGTTTAGTAATAGTAAACAAATTGACGTTAGTTTTCTCTGTGTTTATGTTTCTTTCATCAAAGGATTATTGTAAATTCTGCATGTGATATGTGAATCCTTGAGGCTCAAAGCCATTAAACTCTAGCCGATGCATAGATTCTCTTGCATTAGCAACTTCCTGACAAAATGATCGATATTCAGGTAAGGAAGTCGATGTGCCGAATCAAACATGTTCTTACTGAGAGAGCAATTGATGAAGCAGATCCGAGGAGGTCAGCTGAGATGAAGAGGATGATAAATGCTCTTTAATCCCCACTCGTGCTGTAGTAGTGTTTATATGCCCTTATAATGAATACTTGGATTTGTCTCCTCTTCTATTAGCTCCTCATGTAGGAAAATTTAACACTTTTTTCTATTTTTAATATTGTGGTCATGAATTGACAAATTTCATCTATCTACTCAACTTTCCTGACATCCATGATGGCAAACTCTATTAACTGGTTTACTAGGATGTACTACTGGAGATGGCAATTCTGTTTAAAAGATTTGCTCATACTGAAAATAATACCAAACTCTCTGTTTGTGCGCCTGTTTGGTCAATTGGTACATGTTTGTCGTATGCTGCCGCTCTAGTCAACAGAACACCTTATTTGGTTTGGTAAGGTACTATTGAAAAAGTAATTGCTGTAATTAAAGGGTGTGCAGCGCAACACACGCTTGTGGAGCCGCTCTGGTTGATATTTACTTCATTCAATAGCACATCCCATGTTGCTTTGCGGTGAATTTTTTTGCATTTACTCCTTAGCAGCTCAACTCTTTCTGGTGTATTCACTTATTGCCAATAATCAGTATGAAATATATGCAGTAGAGTCCCCCACTAAGAATACAGACAAAAGAGTTATTTTTCTACCTTCTACTTTGGGCCTTTATATTCGTTCTACATTTATTGATATATTTCAATAGATATCGATGTATACGTATGAAATTGTTATGAATAAAATAAGCTAATCAACGTATATCAGTCAGCTAATTGGCGTACTAATTTGAATTTTGAACCATGTTGTATGGTCAAAAACATGACACAAAAAAGTGATTTGGTTGGTAGAAATACTCTTTACTTTTAAACCTAAATTTTCACTGTTTAGAAACCATATAACCATGTCAAAACCTCAGGGTACAAATTAAATAAGTCTTTAAACGTGCCATTATAGTGCCTAATCACCTAGTTCTATACTATAGTGTAGTTCATTAGTATCTTGGGACCTCTTAATCTATCCTAGCCTGGGTCTATCTATCTAATAGACACCATCTATTTATAGTTTTATACTCGATTATTTTTCCCTTAAACAAACACTGCAGAGATTAGTGGAGTAATCACTTACCAGCTATAGCACTTATTGATGATTAATGACTGTGACTTTAAGGAGTAAGTTGAGGAATTAGTAAAGCTGCCAACTTTGTGCTAGTTTTTCCATTGAACCTAACAGTTTTTCCACATTAATATTCACCATTTGCCGTTTCAATTTTGGCTCTTTTTACTAAAGCAAAATTTATGAGTATTTATGTTTATCTTAAATCTGAAAGAGAATAGTGGTTTACTTACTTTATGTTAGTCCAGAAGTCCATACTTGTATTTACTTTCACAATTTGAAACACACTCCATTTTCTACTTTAACTGACAGCAAGAATGGGGAAAAAGTGTATGTTGTGCCTGTTACAAATTCATTAATTATCCCTAGACATACCTAACAAGAAGGTAAATTTAAAGTTCACTTGATTCTAGTAATATCGTGATTTTATGAAATTCATGTAGTATATCTAGATTTTGTTGCTCCAAAATGGTTGTCCTTCATGAATATTAGTAATTAGTACTCCATTTGTTTCAATAGTAATGGTTTGATTCAGAAAGAATTGGATTAACACAGGCGTGAGAATTTGAATTAATAGTATTTTTTGAGGGAGAACATGAATCGAAATTCTAATGCTTAAAATTGAACTTTGAAAGAGCAATTAATTTACTCTTTTAACTTCAAAAGTAATATTTTGTGGTAACACTCATATGATTTAGTTCGTACATATTATAGTTTCAGTATTTATTGTGAGTGTGTATTATATATTTATTGCGTTATGTTCAACTTTATTTTAATCAAAATAGTAAAAAAATAATAAAAATTCTAATGACTATTAAAACCTAATCTCACATTAGATTTATATCTTATATTCGTTATAATAAACAAATATAAAAATCTCTATATTAGTTAATAAAATAATAAAGTACTTGTTCTCTAACTCACAATAAAGTAATAATAAAATGACAAATTTATACTCATGGGATAAAAATGTATGTCTCTGAATTTCATGTTTCATATATAATACATTAAAAAAATTACAATTAATTCAATCAATTAAAATAGTTGGCACTTTTCTCTTTTCACCTAATGTCAATGATAATACCCACACATGTGCATGATAGCAACATAAAAAATTTGATGATGGGATGTGGGTTAAAAAAAATTTTAAGGGAGGAAGCATGATGGGAATTTATCAAATGTACAAAAAAATATGGTTTTTAACTTTATGGGGACTATATTATTGGGTGAACTGAATTAATAGATGATTATATAATGTCTCGATAGTGAAATTTGGTGTAATGGATATCATAATATATATAAATAAAAAATAAAATTTATAGTAATCGAATGATTTCTATGATGCTATCTGCTAGTTTAAAATATCTATTATTCATTCGTTACTATTATAATTTTTTTAAAATATATTAAATACAATTTTTGTAGTGTTCATGTAACAAATATTCATAACAAATGTTGAAAAACTATCAAAACATTGAGTTTATCAAAATTTTAATTATAAGATTGTTAAGCGCACTATAAAATAGATATTATTGAATGAGCGCGAAAAAAAATCGCCAAGACTAGAGAAAAGATAAAATAAATGAAATTATGAAGAATTAGTACAATTGCAAAGTTTAAGTTCTACATATATTGATAGTATTAAAAAAAAAGTTAAACTTACAAAAAAAAAGTGTTGAAATTTGACTCGAGGAAAAAATATGAGATTTCACATATATATAGTGCAAAACAATTTAAATATCAAATTAAAGTTAAATTGAACTTCTCGTAATTTATTTCTTCTCATAGTCCCTATAGCTTGAAAGTTCTAATATTATTAGAGATTGTATATCTAAATATGATTTATTGAGCAATAAATTTAAGATATTGATAATTGCACGTGATGAATTATATATCCTCATTGCTAATAAGCTTCATTTGTAAGGATTAAAAATGTCACAAAAGTTGAAGGATGAATTCAAATCGTCAAAATAATTAAATTATTTTGAAAATAATAATAAATAAATTATCGTAACATAAATTATATATCGACAATATATGCTATTCTTACACCATTAACGTAATTCCATGGTAACAACAAAGTCCAACCTCATTGAATGTAAAAGCATAATTTAATTTCTGTTTTTGCAAAATTTTCTGCATCCAATTTTTGGCAGCAGAGTGAAGGAAATACTAGGAATGGCACAGACAATCATACCGCATGAAGTGTGTTGGCACATCAGAAGACAACCTTAATGCCATATGCCTTTTTACCCTTTACTTGCACATCACTTTAAAACAAAAAGGACCCTCCAATTTATTTGAAAACTCCAAATGAACCCTCAATCAAACAATAAATTCTCACATTGGCCCCTTTTGACTGGAGCGAGAATTTTAATTAAGAGATTTAAAATTTGAAGAAATAAACACACAAACTAATTTAAAAGAGTTTGATATCTAATATATATACATAAAAAATATTTTAATCTTATATAAATTATATTCCCTCTGTCCCATTTTATATAACACCCTTTCTTTTTTGATCCGTCCAAAAAAATATTATCTTACTCTAATTAGAATACTTTTTTTTCTTAAATATCATGCTAAGTCGAAAGATATCACATAAAATAAAATAAAAGAAATATAATTTTTCTAGGATTCTGATGAATCCGCTGGGTGTATGCTGGCTCCACTCCTACTTGAATCAACCAACCACATGCGTATGAGAACAGAACAAACAATTGGGTATGTTATGAGTCCAATACCAATAAAAATTCCCACAGAAAAAGAGACGCAAATTATTTTTAGGAAAAACAAAGTCAATGATTTACGTTACTTACACAGTCAAAATCTGTCCCTAAAATCCTTAGTTTTCCCAGTTACATTTCACATCTTACTTTCTTTTTTAAAACGCCTACGTGGGTGATGTTATCAATGTCCTGCCCCTTCTGCCCGTTCCTTTTTATTCATATTTAATTTTGATTAATTAAACTTCATATTACATATTTGTTTGAAATTTTTTTTTTATTAATAAAAGCTTTTTTATGTTAAAGTATTTAATAAAAAAAATAATTAAATTTAGTGCATCACATTTTTTTTTGATGTCGATTCTTTCTGGTCCCCAAACAAAGTACAACTTTCCCTTTGCCGTCTGGGGACATCGTTTTCTCTTTTTGATTTTCTTTATTAATTTTGTTTTCTCTCTCACACACGCGCACGTACAAAAACACACACAGTTGCTCTATTTATTTATTTATTTACACTAAAAAAATTATTTATATTTTATAATCTCTTCCTCTTCGGCCAAAGTTTCTCTCTCTAAAAAGAACACATTTCTCTCATTCGTCTAGGTCGTAAAATTTACGAAGGTTTGTTCTCGTTCTCCCTCTTTTTTTCCTCTCTCTCGATCGAGATGTCTATGTCGTTGTCTCTCTGTGTAGTACCTAGGATATTCTGTGTCCTTGACTCTCCTGTGACCGGGTTTTTCTTGTGTATATTTTTCCATCTTGGGTTTTTTGGTAAATGGGCATCCTTTTATCTTGGGCTGGCAATTGTTTTAAGATCTCATCATTCTACCCAGCTAAGCTGCTCGTGGCATTGCATGGTTGGATATAGCCCGTTATTTGCATTTGAAATTCATGAGTAGCTTGTGCTGGTTTTGGTGAGGT
This sequence comes from Solanum clarkiae, assembly GCA_011800125.2. Lineage (NCBI taxonomy): Eukaryota > Viridiplantae > Streptophyta > Magnoliopsida > Solanales > Solanaceae > Solanum > Solanum clarkiae. The sequence continues at coordinate 25,529,022 of JAABOM020000075.1, forward strand.
CCATAATGTGGTAATTTGTGTGTGAAAACTGGACATGATCACATATAGGACTTGATTTGCTTCTCTCTCATGGCGAATGATATTGTTCTATTTTCTGCATTTGTTTAAATTTTGTAATTTACAGCCAGGGGCAGATCTATGAAGGCCCGTGCGGTGCCACGCCACCTGCAAACTTTGACGGAAACTTTATATACACAATATACGTATAAATAGAAAACGTGCCACCTAGAGGACAAAAGCTCTTTGGGTGCAGTGGTAAAGGCTCACGTTTGGTAGCTTAAATTCTGGATCCGCCTCTGTTTACAGCAAGGTAAAGTTGCCCTTGCTCGTTTCAAGTTCTGCGTTCGGGGGCAGAAGAGAGTTTCAGGAATTTTTGTTTCCTTTTCTAGCACATAGCTCTTCCAAGGATTTTTATCAATGCACCTAAGGACTTTGGCCCGAACATGAAGTCTACTACTTATTGCTATTCTTGTTGATGCAAATTGTTGGAAATGATAGAAGTCCAATGTACTCTTTCTCACATCACTTCTTGCATAAGTTGTGGGTGCAGTCACAGAGTATATTGTATCCAAGTAGAGCTTTGGTATAAATAGTCTGCCATTTCCTTTGTTTTCATAAGGAAAGAAAGCAATCGAGGAGAGGAGTTCACCAGATAAAAATTTTGAAGCAAGCCAAGTTACCGTGTCAAAGCATGTATTTTGTGTGTGGAGAAGTTTTTGTTGCTAGAAATAAATTCTTGGGAATTAATGCAGGTAGCGGATTACTAAGTAGGGACGATTTTTTAATCTTAGGTTAGCTAGATGATTGTATGTCGTTCTTGACTCATTTTTATCGAGTGTTGTTGGATTCTTAGATGGGGCAAGCAGTAAATTGTAAAAAGTCACTTCAAACTCACTGTTTTACCATATTTTACACCAATTGTTGATGCTATCGGTTGTACTTAGTGAAGTATTTTGAAATAAAATTGCCCCAATATTGTTACCATCTTAAAAAGAAATTGCCAAAATACTGTAGTGCCAGTTGGCCCATTCAGTGACTTTGGTACTGGACGTTCCCAAAATGGGGACTATCGTCTAGATTCAATATAATAGACGCCTGATGGCATTCCGATCTTTCTATCTCTATGAGATACTGATAAGGTTTGTGTACACTTTACCCTCCCTAGACCGTACGGGTATGTTGTTGTTACTGTAGTGTCATTTGGAAAAAATCTAAAAAACTGCCAAAATAACTTGCATGGAAATCTACATAACTGCAAGTTTTCATACGACACGTGGAAGATGTGAATGAAAGCTTTCCTAATTCCTTCTAGCCCGCTGACTTGCTGGAAACTCTCCCTGTTTATGTTTTTCTCCATTGCGTACGAGTTCATTTATTAGCTTTGTTTAGTTTGCTTCTACTTGAGTGAATTTATTGCTTTGTTTCTTTATTGATTTAAACATCTTTACTTGGTGATGTTGATGGTCGCGTATTAGGATAACAGGCTAATAGGTAAGTAAGGGTAGAATGATGTTTGACCTAGTGATGTAGTAGGTTAGTGAGTAGTCGGTTTTATCCTATGTTGCCATTATCCGTCTTATATTTGTACTTTTTTGTTAATTTTTTTATTGTTACTTTTTTGTATTTACATACTATCTTGTGTTTCATTATTAGTCGTTCTTCCTTTTTTCCATGTCTAGTATTTTTCTGCTTATGGGGCTTGCTTCTTGAGACGAGGGTTTACCAGAAACAACCTCTCTATCTCTATGAGGTAGTGGTAAGGTCTGCGTACATTTTACCCTCCCCAGACCCCACTTGTGGGATCACACTGGGTATGTTGTTGTTGTTGTTGTTACTTGGTGATGTTGACAATTTATTCCTTTTTTGCAGGATGGTCGCAAAGTTAGTGTGGCTGATTGTGCTTTGTTCAAACCATCTGATGATTCCCCTCCTTTCATTGGAATAATCCGAAGGCTAAAGTTGAGTGAAGACAATAACCTGCAGTTAGGTGTTGATTGGCTTTATCGACCTGCTGAGCTTAAGCTTGGCAAAGGCATCCTTTCGGAAGCTGCACCCAACAAAATCTTTTATTCCTTTCATAGGGATGAGACTCCTGCTGCATCACTACTGCATCCGTGTAAAGTTGCATTACTTTCTAAAGGTGCTGAACTTCCAACAGGGATATCCTCATTTATCTGCCGGCGTGTTTATGATATTTCAAACAAGTGTTTATGGTGGTTAAACTGATCAAGATTACATCAAAGTAGGTTATTATTGCTTGATAATTCTGTATTCCCTATGCTAAACTGTTGAAGATTATTTATCTCGAGCTAAGAAGAGAGACAGGGGTTGAAAGTTGAACAGAAAGAGATAATCTTTTTTTAATATTTTTATTGGATCTATTTTCGTAAAAAACATAGAAGGAAATTGGAGCTCTTCTTTTGGGTGATGTCTAAGATGTTAGGAGAAAGGAGAAATTGTGCACCTTTCATGCTTTAATTTTCTTGATTGTATTGGTCACGTTTCACTCTCTGCAGGAGTTGCAAGAAGAAGTAGGTCAACTATTAAACAAGACGCGAATAGAGATGCATGCAACAGTGCAAAAGGGTGGTCGTTCTCCGAAATCAATGAATGGTTCCATGCCAACATCACAATTAAAACCAGGTTCAGATAATGTTCAAAGCAGTGTAACTTCTTTTCCCCCACATGTCAAGGGAAAGAAAAGGGAGCGGGGAGATCAGGGCCCTGAGTCAATTAAACGTGAACGTTCAATCAAAACAGATGATGTAGATTCCGATCAAATCAAAGCTGAAAGCATATTAAAATCTGAAATTTCTAAGATTACCGAGAAAGAAGGGCTTGTGAACTCTGAAGGGGTTGAGAAGCTCGTTCACCTCATGCAGCCAGATAGAAATGACAAGAAAATGGATTTGATCAATCGTTCAATGCTTGCAAGTGTTGTAGCTGCAACTGAAAATTTTGACTGTCTTACTAGGTTTGTACAGTTAAGGGGTCTACCAGTGTTAGATGAGTGGCTTCAAGATGTTCATAAGGGGAGGGTTGGTGAATCTAATAACACAAAATATGGTGACAAAGCAGTTGAAGAATTTCTCTTTGTTTTGCTTCGTGCACTTGATAAGCTTCCCGTGAACCTTCAGGCACTGCAGATGTGCCATATTGGCAGGTCTGTCAATCACTTGCGGCAGCATAAAAACATAGAAATACAGAGAAAGGCACGGAGTTTGGTTGACACATGGAAGAAACGGGTTGAGGCTGAGATGAACGTCATTGATGCCAAGTCCGGTTCGAATCAGGCTGTCACGTGGCCTTCTAAATCAAGGTTGCCTGAGGCTTCTCATAGTATCACCAAAAATCCTGGTGGTTCAAATGATGTGACAAAGAGTGCAGCTACACAGCTTTCTGCACCAAGAATGGTCTCGATGAAGACTTCACAAGGGGAGAGTACTATAAAGTCTGCGTCCTTCTCCCCAGGCTCAACAAAACCAGCATCATCACCTGCATCTGGTAAAGAGGGTCAGCCCAGAGTCTTGGTCGGTGGGTCTTGTGATGTTCCTTTAGCTAGGGAAGACAAAAGTAGCAGTTCTAGCCAGTCTCACAACCACAGTCAGTCAATCTCGGGGAAAGAGGATGGAAGGAGTTCAACTGCAGTGTCAATGAACAGCGTCAAGATCTCTACTGGTGGTTCTCGTCACCGGAAATCTATTAATGGATATCCTGGATCATCAGTATATGGAAGCCAAAAGGAGAGTCCCGCAGGAAGAAGTTCGCATAGGAATTCTACTTCAGAAAAGTTGCAGCAGTCTGCAGTGAGTGATGAGAAAACTATTGATGTGCCAGTTCCCGAGGGGAGTGGTCACAAATTGATAGTTAAGATATCTAACAGGGGACGCAGTCCTGCCCAGAGTGCCAGTGGAGGATCCTATGAGGACCCTACAAACATGAGCAGCCGTGCTTCTTCTCCCGTGCTTTCTGAAAAGAGTGATCAATTTGACCGAACATCAAAGGAAAAGACTGATGCAGATCAATTAAATTTTGATACAAATGCTGAATCATGGCAGAGTAATGATTTCAAAGATATATTAACTGGTTCTGATGATGGCGATGGATCACCAGCTACTGCTCCAGAGGAGGTGCGAAGCAAGATCATTGATGACAGCGGAAAATCAACAGAAGTTAGAGCTATTTGTACGCCAGGAACTGAACTCAAGTCTGTAAAGCTGCATGAAGCTTCTTTTAGCCCCATGAATGCTTTGATTGAGAGCTGTGTAAAATATTCTAAATCAAATATGCCTATGTTACTGGGTGATGCTATTGGAATGAATCTCCTTGCCAGTGTAGCTGCTGAAGAAATGTCTAAGGCTAACATGATTTCACCTTCTGTTTCTCCGCAAAGCAATATCCCTGCTGCTGAAGAGGCTTGCACAAGTGATGATGTTAAGTCAAAATCACCTCCTGGTGATATCTTTGCCGGTGACCGGAAAAATTATGATAATGGTAATAGAGAGAAACTCGTTATTGCTAGTGCCTCCATTTCACCTTCTCAAGAGAAAATGACAGGTGGATGCAATAACCAGTTCAACTCTCCCTGCTTTGACTCACAGATGGCTGGAGAAACATTGGAGATCACTGAGAAGTCAGCTGAGGTAGAAAGGTATGCTTCTTCACCTCATAGCTTATCTGAGAAGGCAGTTGATGGTGAATCAAGCAAACAACTCCACGAGGAAATGGTGGTGCCCTGTGAGGTCGAAGTTGAAGGTTCTGTAGATGCTGAATTAGGTGGAGATGGTACTTTAGTATTAAGAGACAAGGTCACTAATACAGTTGCAAGCTCGGAAGACCAGAAACCAGCAGTTGAAGTCTGCCCGTCTAAATTTGAAAGGGAGAACAAAAATGGTGTGAAAAGGGTGTTGAACATTGCTAGTACTGAGATGACACCATCTTCTGTTGTGGAAAATTACGAAAAGATGCAAGGGAGTGACAAGGAACGCGTACTGACTAGTTTAAGTGGAGATCCCATCACAGTCACAGGTGAAAGGTCTGATGAAGCTAGTGTAAATCTGTCTGAAAAGGTGAAATCTGATCAAGGAAATGTTGAAGCTTCAGTTGAGGATAAAACCCGTGTTGAACCCAACTTAACTACAAGAAATCAGAAGGGTGAAGCTAGTGTTGAAAGGAAGGATGCTGTCCCTGGGAAGAACTCTGGCTTGTTACTCAATAAGAAAGATAGACCTGGATTTTCAAATGTGGAAATGCAGAAACATGGGGAATCTAGAGAATTAAACTTCTCTTCTGTTGAAGCAGATAATATAAAGGACTGTGGATATACCAATGTAGCGACTTCCTTTGTCTCTACTGCTGCTCCAGAGTCAGCTTCAAAGGTTAAGTTTGACTTAAATGAAGGTTTTATTTCTGATGAGGGGAAATACGGGGATCCAGTCAACCTTTCAGGCCCTGGATGTTTATTAAATGTCCATATTATGAACCCATTGCCTTTTGCTGTATCCTCAGTTTCCTGTAGTCTGCCTGCCTCCATTACTGTAGCTGCCGCCGCCAAAGGTCCGTTTGTTCCACCCGAGGAGCTATTGAGGGTCAAAGGTGAGTTCGGATGGAAAGGCTCTGCTGCCACAAGTGCATTTCGCCCAGCTGAGCCTAGAAAATCACTTGATATGCCGTCAAGTTCCACAGCCATCTCTGGCACTGAAGCTTCTACCAGCAAGCACAGTCGCCCTCAATTAGATATAGACCTGAATGTACCAGATGAAAGAACCTTTGACGACATAAATGATCAAGATTTTGCTCTAGAGTTGATCTCTCCTTTGGACCATATTTCTAATCGTGCTTCATTGAAGAATGAAGTGATAGATTCTCCTGTTCGTTGTTCCGGAAAACTTGATCTTGATTTAAATAGACTTGATGAACCTGGTGATATAGGACAGTGCTCTGTGAGTAGCAGTTGTAGATTGGATGGTGCTGTTTTTCCTTCCAAAGCATCAACGCTTGGCTTGCCAGCTGGGGATGTGAGGAGGGACTTTGATTTAAATAATGGGCCTGGTGTTGATGATTCCAACACACAACAATCTTTATTCCATGATAATCATCAGGGAAGCATGCGTTCCCAATTGCCTGCTTCTAACCTCAGGGTGAACAATCCAGAGATGGCGAATCTTTCTTCGTGGTTTACCCCTGGGAGTACTTATTCAACTGTGATGCTTCCATCAATTTTGCCTGATCATGTGGAGCAGCCGCCATTCCCTATAGTCAAGCCTGGTGCACAACGAATCTTGGGTCCTCCTGCTGGTTCTCCTTTCACCCCAGATGTTTGCTGGAGTTCGGTTTTGTCATCATCTCCTGCTGTGCCCTTCCAATCCTCCCCCTTCCAGTATCATGTATTTCCTTTTGGAACGAGTTTCGCTCTTCCGTCTGCATCATTCTCAGTTGGATCAACTTCTTTCGTTGATTCTTCCTCTGGTGGGAGAATTTACACACCATCTGTAAATTCCCAGTTACTGGGTCCTGTTGGCAGTGTGTCATCCCAATATACGAGGCCATACGTCGTTGGTCTTCCTGACAGTAACAGCAATGGTGCCATGGACCACAATCGAAAATGGGGCAGGCAGGGTCTGGATCTTAATGCAGGCCCTGGAGTGGTTGACATGGAAGGGAGAGAAGAGTCGGTTTCTTTGACGTCAAGGCAACTCTCTGTTGCCGGTTCTCAAGCATTAGCTGAGGAGCATGGTAGGATGTATGCTGCACCTGGTGGTGTTCTGAATAGGAAGGAGCCCGAGGGAGGATTGGACAGTGACAGCTTCAGGCTCAAGCAGTCGTGGCATTAAGATCGGCGAAAGCTGCAATCTGGTGATTTTGAAAAGTGAGACATGTTTTATTTTTATATCAGCAGATTCCTTTTAGCTGTCATGGTTGAGAATGTGGCCTGTGCCTCCTACATTATATAAGCATTTGAGTGCGACGTGTAAACTTGTGGATTTTTATACATTTGAACTGCTTCTCCTGTGCAGAAATTATGATACTCAACCCAATGAAAAGTAGTTGTCATCTCCCACCCACCCCCGGGGAAAAAAAATATAAAGCCACTGGTTGCCTCAATCTTTGTGCGCAATCACTTTAAAGGTTGGTGATGGCGCCGTGGGAAAGGCGTGTATGCTAATTTGCTATACCAGTAACAAGTTTCCTACTATAAGTAGGGGGTATTTTTATTTACTTTCTCGTTTCCCCAAAAGATTCATGTGGGTTTCTTGATATGTGCCTCATTGCTTGTGTTTGATGCCTAGATAAACAGGATTTTAGTTTTTATATGTGGGTTTAGCAGCTTTTTCCTTATTTTTTCTGTTGGTGTTTCTTCTGATTTTATACTTTTAGAATATGGTCTCTTTTTGCCTCTGTGTTTTTTTGTTGCTTTATCTAACCTATTCTTGAATAGCCTTCTTGGATTGTGTAATGTCTTTTAGTATGCTCCATTCTTGCTCCCACCCAGTCCACAAAAGTAAAGGGGAGGGGGAGAAAAATCACCCTAAGAAAAATGTGGTGCTGACCTAATCAACTTTGGGGAATCTTGATAGTTCAGTTGGTTGACTAACTAAACTTATCACATTGTTGGTGAGGGTTCGGTTCCCCACTTTGGAATCCCCTCCCGATTTCTCCTTTTAAAAAAAGACCTAGTCAACCTGAAAGATGAGAATGTTATGGCTAGCTCGTTTAGTTCAGAAGTATTTGTTGAGTTTCTTTCCTGAGCTTGAACTTCAGTTTTCTGAGTGTTTTCTATATGTTCAAACTAGGACTATGTTCCGACGGTGTTCGATAACTTCAGTGCCAATGTGGTTATTGAAGGGACCACAGTAAATTTAGGTCTTTGGGATACTGCAGCTAAAAAATATTCTCTAATTACCATTGATTAGTTCCGAGATGATCTCTTATTTTGCCACCTGGAAACCAAGCAGTAACATCCTGTAATATCATTTCCTGGTCCTTTAAGGAGGCAAAGGAAATTCTGATTTCTCTGTCCTCTGATCATTCCTACAGGACAAGAAGATTACAACAGATTAAGGCCACTGAGCTACTGAGGAGCAGATGTTTTCGTCCTAGCGCTCTCGTTGGTTAGTCGTGCAAGCTATGAGAACATACTTAAAAAGATAATTGCTGTTGAAAACTGTCAACTTTGTGAATTTGTATCAAATGTCTTTAAGATTGCTGAAAGCCCAGTTTTGGTCAGTGGATTCCTGAACTTCAGCATTATGCTCCTGGAATTCCGGTGGTGTTAGCTGGCACCAAACTCGGTACGTACTTAACATGTTCCCTGAATTAGCAATTATAACACACGTTGATTTTTGAGTGTAACTGCTTCATGGTTTAATGTCACTTTGTTCTGTGATGTGCTCGCTAAAATGCTAATACGTTTACTTATAAAAAGATGTTAATGTGTTGATTGTTGCTGGCTTTTGTAGTTTTCAGAGTTTATGGTCGGTAAAACTGTATTAAAAAGCCTAATAACTTTAGGGGATTGCATTATGGAGGTAAAAAGACATGAATAGAGTATATATTAAGGTGATTGCATGACTGGAGTGAGGTCTAGAAATGGAACTGGGGAGTATTGCTATAGAAGTCGTTCTCTGTGCATCAAAATGGTCACTATAAATTGGTATTACCAAAAAAGTGCAGCTTCTTAACTTTTATGCTTCAAGTATTCTCAGGTACAATAGTGAAGTGGCAACTAGGAGGAAAGTCACCTAATTAATAATTTGGACAGCTTTGCATTTGTATGATAAACCTTCTTCAAGTTGCATACACTACATATTCTCACAAGATTGTACTTCCTTCTCCAGATTATATTCAATTTCAAATCCAAAAGCAAAATCCTATGACAAGGATAGAGTATGTTTTAGTACGTGCGGAAATGAGGAGAGATGGTTTCCCAAGCTTCTCAAAATTAAAAGATGTGCCTAGCTTCATAAAAATGTATGTAGTGGAGGTCTCTAGGGATTTAGTCTAGTAATAACATTGTAGTGCGTGATGTGTGGGTTTAGACTCGCAAGACTGGTTCGAACTCTGATGCAAAGTTGCGAACAAAAGCCTAGTAGTTAAGGGGAGAAGGGTAGATGGGCAGACAGGCAGTCCCATCATCCACCGAGTTTGTGCCCCATAGTTGACCTTCGAGGATTCCTCGCTTATCAAGAAAATGTATGCACTAGAGATTTAGGTTCATATTCATTTAGTTTTTGCAGTAACGCTTAATAAGTAAGATGTTTACTTATTTTCAGGGGCCAAACATTTAAATGCTAGTGGTAAGGTTGCCTTTAGTTTTTTGAAGGGAAGTCTTGGCATAAGTGGTAAAGTTGCTATCATGTGACCAAGAAGTCAAATGTTTACTTATTTTCAGGGGCCAAACATTTAAATGCTAGTGGTAAGGTTGCCCTTAGTTTTTTGAAGGGAAGTCTTGGTATAAGTGGTAAAGTTGCTATCATGTGACCAAGAAGTCATGGGTTAACACCATCAACTTAACCTCTTGCAAAAATGTAGGGTAAGGTTGTGTATATATAAAGTCCCCTATAGTACAGCCTTTCCCCCAACCCTGCGCATAGTGGGAGCTTGGTGCACCGGGCTGCCCTTTTTTTCTTAGATGCTGTAATAGATATCATTGTGGAATCTATGAGTGCATCTTGATTTTCCAAGGTTTATTCCTTGAAGCTTTTGGTTGCTCTCTTGTTTCTTGTTACTGCTCTTTAACCAGCTTGATTGTCCTGAGCCAAACCCTCTCACCCTGCTAATAGAGAAGTGTTTTGAAGCCACTGATGATTATTGTTTGTGCCATAATTAACTGTCTTATAGAACACGTGCTTCAGATATCCGTGTGAAATCTCTGGACTTGCAATGTATGTAAAATTATTTCTGATTTAACATGCATACTGCAGTTTGAGAAACTAAAATTTCTATAGAAAGCTGTCTTTGGATTCTTTCTTTTTCTTTTTTGGCTTCCTTTTTCCCCATTCTGGTTCATTATAAAGTCTTTCCAAATCAAAACATAGCCCTCCCAGGCTATGCTTTCCTTTTTCCGGTTTTTATTGTACCCTTTATCTTTTACTGTTATTATTGCAGGTGTCGATCAAGTCTTATAATGCGAGATTACTTAGCCTTTGTGATTGTTGTCCTAAGACATATTTTACTGTGAAAACTGAATTTACTGAGAGCAACTTCTCCTTCGCTTGCTATCAAGTACCTTGCAAATATTGTATTTTCTACTATGTTGTAAGAGCCTTTAATAGTACTCCTATAGCTGCCATCAAGTACTTCTCCACATCGTCAGTTAAAAAGTATAATAGATAGACTATTTCAAAATCCAGCGCTGAAAGGGCTACATTTCCTAGCATAAAGGGATACTCTTTTTCTCAGATAACCAAAACGGACAAGTCATTGGGCTTAAGCGACTTATCCAAATTTATAACAGCTGGTCAAATGGCCATTTTGGCTTCTTTTTTTTTTTTAATGTTACTGTATGTATAGCTATTTGTCCCTTTTTTATTTTTTCTTTCCTCCACTTGTTTGACAACTTAGTGAGATCAAGTTAAGCACTGAAACACTATAAGCTAATTTCATGTCCTATCCATTTCCTGAAAAGCAGCATATGAAAGTGAAATTCCAAGGTTATCACTAAAAAGGTATAAAAAGATAAAATCTTTAGCAAAATAATCCTATCACTGGAATGTGAAGGCCTCTCCTTCGAAAGGAGACCGGGGAAAGAAAGAGCTATGCTATTGACCGGACCCTTGGCTCGAGGCATTTTCTCTACCCCTAAAAACATAAATTAATATGTAATTATCCCTATTGAGAAGAAAAGTAAAAGATTGATTCCCCAATTGAAAATTGTCCAACTATCATTCAATGCCTTAGAACTGAAAACAAGTTGTTCCGTCTCCAATTTCTCTTTCTTCCATCTAAACCTATGATTCACTGTGCTTTGGAAGCAAGGAGCTAGAGTGCAGTAGGTTTGGTCAAAGTTCTGTATTTGTCTTAGGAAATTCTAATGCATAATTTATTAATTTAGAATCCATTAACTTAAAAAGAAACAAGGATTTTGAACTCATAAGCTTCAATTACTAGCTTCCTGTAGAAGGCATGTCAACAACAACAACATCATAGCCAGTATAATCCCACAAAGTGGGTCCAGGGAAAGTAGATTATAGGCATGGCTGATTATGCATTCATAAGGTCTCAAAGATTCAAACACACAGATACATGATCACACCATTTCAATTTCCAAACACCGTCTTTCAATTTCAAACTTTAAATACTGCTCACAGAGTTTGAAATTATTTTCAATTGAAAACACAATTTCAACTTCCAATTTCAAATACTACTTTTTTCCCCCAAGTAGCACTCCGTTCATGTCCAAGCGCCTACTAAAATGCATAGAAAACTGAAACTCAAACAAAAAACTCATGATAAGTTTTACAAAAATAAAAATGGATAAAGCAGAGGAGAAAAAAATATGAAATATCCCCAAAAGAATGCTTATAGTGAATAAAGTAAGAAGAAAGGAATGATTAAATGGAAGAGCTCGAGAATAAGCAAACCAAGGGTTTGGGGAAACAAGAAGCAGGTGCAAAATAAAGAGACTTTTATTATACTGGGTTGTGTTAGAGATGCTTACCATTTAAACATAATAAAAAAAGGTGTGTGCCTACATGTCCAGTGACGAACATATGGAAAAATATTATATTGCAACTTGCTACGGTCTTAGCGACTTGTCCAAACTGCCATTTGACCAGCCGTTATACATTTGGGTAAGTCGGGTAAAGCCCAATGATTTGTCCATTTTGGTTATCTTAGAAAAGAAGTGTCCCTTTGTGCCTTTTTTTTTTATGAAAAAGTTACTCTTTTGACTCCGAACTCTTCGATAAGCTGTCTTTGGATTCTTCTTCTTTTCCCCCCTTTTGCTGCATTCTGATTCATAATAAAGTCTTACCAAATCAAAAGATACCCTCCCAAGCTATACTTTCCTTTTCCTGTTGTTACTGGTATCCTTTATCTTTTAGTGTTATTATTACATGTGTCGATCAAGTCTTATAATGTCAGACTACATATCCTTTGTGATTGTTGTCCCAGGACACATTTTACTCTGAACGCCGAATTTACTGAGACCAACTTCTCCTTCACTTGCTTCCAAGTTCCTTGCAAATATTATATTTTCTACTATGTTGCAAGAGCCTTGAGTAGTACTCCTATAGCTACCATCAAGTGCCTCTCCACTACATCACTATTTTCTCATAGAAAATAAAGCAAATAGACTATTTCACATCAAAGGACCAAAATTTAAGGTTCATAGGTAAAGGTCATGTGCCTCGAGGGTTAGGATGAATGGCAACTCTGTGATTGTGAAAATGGTGCTTTTCTACCCGGTGATGGATGCTTTTCAGTCATAGCTAAAAAGAATTGCAATATAAATATCAATCATACTTATATTGGACTGGTGAGAGAGCCTTGGCTTAATAGGTAGAATTGTCATCGTATGACTAGGAGGTCACGAGTTTAATCCATGGAATCAGCCCCTGCAGAAATAAAAGATAAAGTTGTCAACGATAAACCCAATGTAGTCTGACCCTTCCCTGACCCCACCCTTAATGAGACCTTATTATACTGGGCTGCCCCAGGATAAGGAGTTTTATAGGCCAAAGGAAAGGTCATAGAGTCATTTTTTCAGTATATTCTAGTAATGGCAGCCTAGTAATCTTAGTTCAATGGGAAACAATACAAATGTATCTCATGCCCAAGAATTTGTGGTGGTGAAATTTTAAATACATGCTTGGCTGGTAGGTTTAGCAGATTGCAGTTCCTGTAATAATCTCTAATATCTGCTTTATTTTTTGATCTCAGTTGACTTGACGTTATATTGCCCTTCACACTTATCAATGTGGAATCTCATTGACTCATTCTAGGTAGAAAGAAAAGTGAATATAAATATTCATCTAAAAATCATGGTACCTGTTAAGTATTTTCCACGTTTAATGGAATGAGTTGTTGGATCCTTATATGATTTTTAGCAATCCTAATCTCATGAGCTAACTTTTAGGGTAAAGTTAGCCCCAAATTCCATTTTATTCACATGGTATTAGAGTGAAACATATTCTTTTGGTTACTCAATGTTGAGTCCCATGTTATGTTGGCCACTCTCATAATGTCCGGCTCTGAACATGCATTGGGGGTCGGGGGGTTAAGTTCCCATATTAGTTGATGGAATGGTTATTGTCTTTTCATATGGTCTTGCATAATTCTCTCCACATGAGCTTTTTGAAGTGGCATTAGAACTAATTTTCATTTCACAGATATCAATTCAAAGGCAAAGAGCCGAACTTTAAAAAAAAATTAGTGTGGTTGGAGCAGACTATCCCCATTTTGTTTGAGATGGTAACAACTTGTATTAAAATCAAAAAGGCTGTGAAACCATAATAAATACAAAGGGTGAGCAAAAACTAAACTAGGCAAAAATTTCCATTGCTCTATAGAGACTCCAAAACTTGCATTGAAGCCTCAATGTCTTCTATGTACTCCTGTTTACACCAAAAATGAAAAAGCAAAATACAACAAGCTTTATCTTCTGGATTGGGTTGCTCTTTCCTTTAAAGCTTCTTAGATTCCTGTTTCTTCCAGATGGTCCACCATAGGCAGCCTGGGATCATAAAGCATCTTCTTTTGATCTTAGTGTCTCTCCGTCTCTTCCAGCTGGAATGCATGTCTGGTGTAGTCATTGACGCTGACCAACTCAAACCTATCACAGCAAAGAAGATGTCCAAAGTTGTGTAATCACTTTGCAGTGCAAAAAAGATGACTACTTTGTTTTTGCATTCTGTCTACATAAGTAGCAAATAGCAAAGTTGTATTCCCCTCATGTGTAGCTTGTCCAGTGTCAAGCATGCTTGCTTGACTACCAAACAAACAAAACAAGCCACCTTGTATGGGATCTTAGTTCTCCAAATGTGCTTCCAAGGCCATATCAAGGCCAGATAGTTATCATGGTTCAAACTGTTATAGCTATTGTGTATTAAATCATCTGAAAAAAATAAAATAATAATTTCAAAAAAAGAAAAACAATATTTGTGGTTTCATTTATACATTAATAATGGAGAAATGAAAGACCTATATTCAATAATCACGAATGTGCGTTTTGCCTTTTTGTTTTCATACAATGAATGTGTTGCAATATTTATTATTTACTTGCAATGTATAGTTACAGATACGAATGATTTTGCCCGTTTGTATTCATATCATAAATTTGCTATAATATTTATTAATTACTTATAATAATAATGTATATTTACTTAAATGTAGTATGTGAAAAGTTTTTTTTCACGCTTTTGAACATTATTATTAATCATTAATTTAGTTTATAAGGGTTATGAAGAAATAATTTATTTATTACTCAACTATATAGGATTATTTTTATCTTTCAGTATTTTAGCTAGGGGCTTCTCACTTTAATATATAGTATATAATAATATAATATACTAAGAAAATATTTAATTAGTTAGATTTCTTATTTTTTTAAATTTTCCTTTTGACACAGCTAGTGGTGGATTGGACTTGGACTAACTCCTCAGACTCTCAGCTTCTGGTATACTCCTGCAGAGGTAGGTGGTAAGTGAGCAAAAGTGATGTGGTCAGTGTCTCCGACCTCTACCTCTCAAGTGTGTCAGTGAGTAGGGATCTCCATGGTTTGCGAGCACTTTGGTCATGGATGCAGATGAGTTTTCCCTCTGTAGACATTTAACTGTTGGGAAGCTTGAAATCTTTGATGCCCAGGGACGGGGGATAAATCAATGTCATCCCTGTCCAAATTATTGCATTGGACGTTCGGGTTCCAGACTGATTCAAATGGAAAGCTTTGCTAATCATTTCTTTGATCCCCTTGTTCTTGGCGTTTCTGTGTCTGCCTTTTGCCCATTACATATGTATACAGGGATTGGCACCAAATTTTGGTACTAATGCTTTCCTCGGGCATGTTTTAGTTGTTGTGGCTGCCAGTGTACCATAAATTGAATAATTCTAACTTTAGCTGTAGTCTCATTCACAGATGATAGAACTCTTGTTAAAGATGATATTTTCATGGGAGGTGGTGAGATGTGCTTGTTTACTTTTCAAGCTATTATTCTGAACCAAATGTTGTTGAAAACAAGACCATTTTTTTCCTCACTTGAAATTATATAGGTGGAGCTTTGGGCATAGGTTACAGATGATCTTATCACACTCTGATGATTGTACTAGAGATCTGTGATGGCCCTCATAGCCGATGCTTTGCGAATTGTTTAGTGAACGGCTGAGTAACCTGTATGCACAGATAGCAGTTTGGTTTAGTGTGGACTCGACATATGCTTTTATGCAGGTAAATAATCATAGAAATCGCTAGTGGTTGTACCTATTGCAATCTGGTTAAAAAAAAAAACGACACTGCATTCACGCCATCTGTGGTGTAGTATTTTTTGTCAAACAGCTGCTTAGGTATTAGCAGAATTAAGCGCATCTAAATGCAATAAAGCTAGTACTCATGTAATTTTTTATACAGACAAAAAAGAAGTCCGTCCAGCAACAAGTTGGACTGCGGATAAACAAATACATTAGTCTCGTCATACGAGTCTCATAGAAACCTAAGTTTTGTAAGCAGTGCACTCGAGCCACTGATATGATCATGAATTGATTGGAAGTATATACATTGCGTTGTCACTTCAAACAGATGAGCTTCCTTCCGCACATAACATTCCTGCAGTACCAGCTGAGAGAACTTAACATTACAGACAGTGGAAAATAAAATTGAAAAGGCAATGGCAATGGCGCGCAATGAGTTCAAATTACAGTAACGTGCTATAAGCATCACAAATAGAAAGCAAAACGTTCTCCCTTCTGTATTTTGTTATAAGCAAAACGCATATAAGAGCGATTATTCCTTTTTTTGGTTAAAAAAAGGAACCATTTAGTCACTGGGAGACACTTTGATAAAGCATAGAGGCTTTGAACAAAGTAACACAACTTTTATTTCCATATGCCAACTCAAAATGTCAATGGAGAAGTGTGCATCCACTGTGGATCATCAATGCAACAATTGGCAGTAGCACCTTCCTATGTTGTACCAAAGCTAAAAAATTGATTTTAACAGAGAAGATTAAGAGAGTTACTAACATGAGACATCCTCGATGTTGTTTTTTCTTCTCCTTTTGCTTCTGTGGTGGCTTGATGACGACCTTGATTGCAGCATCAAATACAGCTTTCACATTCTTTAGATCAAATAGGCAAAGCAAGGTGGTCAGTTACAAATACTGTAGTTAAAAATAAAAGTAGCCAACCAATGAGGCAACAAACAGAAATGCCTTTGTATCTTCAATAAAGAAAAAATGGGAAGAAAAAACTACAGGAGTACGGATCAGGTGGAAGCGAGGATACTTAGACATAGACAAGTTAGGAATAGAGATCAATGGTATCTGGGACGTCAAATACTCAAATTGGCATCTGACATAAATTTGAATGGGAAACTTAAAGGTCTTGATCTAATTTCCAAAAAAGTTGCCTTGCTGTATCAAGTAAGCTCAAACAGCAACCTCACACACATATGCAAAGCCAGCCGAGCAAGAAAAGAAGGAAGAAGGAAGTCAGAAAATATATGACCTGTGCCCTGCAGTTAAAGATTCATCATCTATCCTAATCATTCTTTTTCTTAAAAAAAAAAAAAAACTTGAATTGAATATCAGGTTGATATTCGATCGAAGGATGTCATAACATAAGCCTGAATGATATTTGAATGACCAACTTAAGTGAATAAACCAGATACCTCTAGGAAATGAAAAATGGTAGCTGAATGAAATTTCTCTGTTAGTTTATAAACAGGGATAACAAAATGCTTGTACAAAAGCAAATGGTTATTTCAGATTGCCACTACTACTACATATTTTCTTTAAGGGAAAAGTAAGTTTTCATGCGACCAGCATCCAGAATATCTCTGATGACTGGGGCCAGTTTGAGCGCACCTCGACTAATTCCATGGGGAACTTACTGTTTCCCTCCAATAGAGTTGCCAAGCAACTCTGTCCACTAAGGCTTGGACAGATGGGAAGAATCAGCTAATATTTTTGCCTCCGTTGGCATTTGAACCTAACACCTCATGGTTCTCAACCCATTTCATTAACTACTAGGCTAGACCCTTGGATGCACAATGCTCTACCACTATTTTGAACCTTTTGGATGCATAATGCTCTACCACTATTTTGAACTCCAAAAAGTTCAAAGCAGATAGACATCAGAATAAGTTGTTTTTGCAACCTTAAAATGATATTGTCTGCCTACCCATGTAAAATAGGCTCAAAGTGGCGAAAGAACTTTTGAGAGGGAAAGCATATCCTACTAACATTTCCAGTCAGTTGATTAAAAATGATACCAAAAATAGTAAAGGCTTGACAAATATCTTCTGTAATATATTGTACATACACCTACAATTGTCAGTCACATACTTGAACAAGTTCACAAGATTGTTGCAATAGATCAAAAAAGAAATTCCAACTATCCCAATAAAGGAATAGATCTGATACAGCATCGAGAAAATTAGTCTGACAGTTAACAGTTGAGGGCCTTCAAAACTAAAACTAGAAGGAAATACTATCCTTTAAAGGTTATCTACCCCATACTGTTGATGGATGTAAGGATGAAGAAGAGAGAGAGAGAGAGCCGATCTGCAAACTAATAGGCGAGTGCAATATTTGATACAAAATCAACACCCACAAAGCAGCAAACACTAATACACAAGGCCAGCACACGCTCTCAGCTCACCCAAAGAACTAAAAAGATCCTCCCATTCTTGGGCATTTGAAAATGAAGCAATCAATATATGTAGCACGGTGGCAATTGTTTCTAAAAAATGTTTCTTTTTTTGTCCTTTTTACCCTTTTGGAAACAAACGACAATATTTAATTCAGGAACAATTCAAACAGCAATTTTATTGCACAACAATTTCTTACGAAAAGATACTAATTTAACCCACCTGTTGTGTTTTAGAGCTACATTCGATATAATAGGCAGCACCAATTTGTTTCCGCAGCTCCTCTCCCTGAACATGTGAAGATCAGTATCCCCTCCATTTATTCAAAACTATGCAAAGGAGTAAGAAACAACTGACAGATTGGAGCCAGACCTGCGCAGTGGTGACAGGAACTAATCCAGGATGATCAGCCAGGAAGTGCTTATCCTCACGAAGATCTGTAGCAACATCAGACGAAAAAAGATTTAACACAACTAAGAATCAAGTAAATATTGCACATCATGAGCAGAGCTCACCAATTTCATAAGTAGACAGCAACTAAGACACTCATGACTAAAGCAAAGTCATCTAATGACTTACTGAAAGCAAACTGTTCTTCCATGATTATTGGTTCCATAAAGATTCTCAATGAAAACAAACAACAGTAGTTACACAAGAAACTAAATCCATTCTACAATGTAGCCCTAAATTCTGCTCCACCAAGGAGACAGGAGCTCACAAGTTACAGGGACTTACCACTAAGAACTCTTGGCCTCCACCTCCATAATATCATCCTCAATATAACGATAATGTTTCAGCTAGATACGAATATGATTAGGACTGACATGTGGGCTCCCTAGCTAGTCCCGACAGTAGACTGCTTCTCATCCAGATTTTTGTTTGTGGAATGGCTTTGAATAAAAACCTCATGCTTACCAAATGTCACCTTCCCTTTGCTGGGCCTAGTAATAAAATGAGAATGCCTTTTGAAAATAATTCTTAAAATCCCTGTTCAGGTACTTATTGAGTGACAGGGAGATGGAAAGATTTGCTGAATTCTTAAACGCCCTTAATCAGTTCACTGGAACCTCTCAAGCACAAGCAGATTGGGATGAGTAAGACACAACTCAGACACTTCTTCAGTCAAAATAGCAATAACAGTTTGTAGCATGATGACAATCTGACCTTGAAATGGCCTTGGAAGCACATTTGGAGAACTAAGATCCCATACAAGGTGGCTTGTTTTGTTTGTTTGGTAGTCAAGCAAGCATGCTTGACACAGGACAAGCTACAGATGAGGGGATACAACTTTGCTATTTGACAGTTATGTGGTTGTTGCTGTTGTACAGGAAGCTAGTATTTGAAGCTTATGATTTCAAAATCCTGTTTCTTTTTAAGTTACTGGATTCTAAATTAATAAATTATACATTTTGATCAAACCTATTGCACTCTAGCTCCTTGCTTCCGAAGCACCGTGAATCATAGGTTTAGATGGAAGAAAGAGAAATCAGAGATGGAACAACTTGTTTTCAGTTCTAAGGCATTGAGTGATAGTTGGATAATTTTCAACTGGGGAATCAATCTTTTACTTTTCTTCTCAATAGGGATAATTACATATTAGTTTATGTTTCTTGTAAAATGTAACAGGATTATTATGCTAAAGATCTGGTTTTTTATACCTTTTTAGTGATAACCTTGGAATTTCACTTTCATAAGCCGCTTTTCAGGAAATGGATGGGACGTGAAATAGCTTATAATGTTTCAGAGCTTAACTTGATCTCACTAAGTTGTCAAACAAGTGGAGCAAAGAAAAATAAAAGAGGGCCAAATCGCTATACATCCAGCGACATTAAAAAAAATAGCCAAATGGCCATTTGACCAGCTGTTATAAATTTGGATAAGTCGCTTAAGCCCAATGACTTGTCCGTTTTGGTTATCTGAGAAAAAGAGTGTCCCTTTATGCATTTTCGCTAGGAATTGTAGCCCTTTTGGCACTGGATTTTGAAATAGTCTATCTATTATATTTTTTAAGTGACGACGTGGAGAAGTACTTGATGGCAGCTATAGGAGCACTATTCAAGGCTCTTACAACATACAACAACAACAACAACGAAAACAACATTACCCCAATGCCTCAAAGGCTCCCGCCCATTGCGGGGTAAGGGGGGGTCGGATGTACGCAGCCTGACCCCTATATTTAAAAACATAGCGCGACTGTTTCCAAATGACCCATGATGAGCGTCGAAAGTTGCATTATAATATTAGCAAGGAACTTGGTAGCAAGTGAAGGAGAAGTTGCTCTCGGTAAATTCAGTTTTCACAGTAAAATATGTCTTAGGACAACAATCACAAAGGCTAAGTAATCTGGTATTATAAGACTTGATCGACACCTGTAATAATAACAGTAAAAGATAAAGGGTACAATAACAACTGGAAAGGAAAGTACAGCCTGGGAGGGCTATGTTCTGATCTGGAAAGACTTTATAATGAACCAGAATGGGGAAAAAGGAAGCCAAAAAAGAAAAAGAAGAAGAATCCAAAGATAGATTTCTATAGAAATTTTAGTTTCTCAAACTGCAGTATGCATGTTAAACCAGAAATATTTTTAAATACATTGTAAGTCCAGAGATTTCACACGGATATCTGAAGCACGTGTTCTATAAGGCAGTTAATTATGGCACAAACAATAATCATCAGTGGCTTCAAAACAATTCTCTAGCTTAGCAGGGTGAGAGGGTTAATGGCTCAGGACAATCAAGTTAGTTAAAGAGCAGTAAAGAAACAGAGAGCAACCAAAAGCTTCAAGGAATAAACCTTGGAAAATCAAGATGCACTCATAGATTCCAGAATGATATCTATTACAGCATCTAAGAAAAAACAGCAGCCCGGTGCACCAAGCTTCCACTATGCACGGGGTTGGGGGAAAGGCTATACTATAAGGGTCTTTATATTGACACAACCTTACCCTACATTTCTACAAGAGATTAAGTCCATGGCTTGAACCCATGACTTCTTGATCACATGATAGCAACTTTACCACTTATGCCAAGACTCCCCTTCAAAAAACTAAGGGCAACCTTACGACTTGCATTTAAATGTTTGCCCCCGAAAAGAAGTAGACATCTTACTTATTAAGCGGTACTGCAAAACCTAAATAAATGTGAACCTAAAATCTCTAGTGCATACATTTTCTTGATAAGCGAGGAATCCTTAAAGGTCAATTATGGCGCACAATCCAAAACTCGATGGATGATGGGACTGCCTGTTTGCCCATCTACCCTTCTCCCCTTAACTACTAGGCTTTTGTTCGCAACTTTGCATCAGACTTCAAACCAGTCTTGCGAGTCTAAACCCACACATCACGCACTACACGCTTATTACTATATTAAATCCCTAGGGACCTCCACTACATACATTTTTAGGAAGCTAGGCACATCTTTTAATTTTGAGAAGCTTGGGAAGCCATCTATCTTGAGGCATTGGGGTAATGTTGTTGTTGTTGTTGTTGTTGTTGTTGGGAAGCCATCTATCTCTCCTCATTTCTGCACGTACTAAAACATAATCTATCCTTGTTATAGGATTTTGCATTTGGATTGAAATTGAATATAGCAAAGCATACGATGATCCATCTGGAGTAGGAAGTACAATCTTGTGAGAATATGTAGCTTATGCAACTTGAAGAAGGTTTATAATACAAATGCAAAACTGTTCAAAATTATTAATTAGGTGACTTTCCTCCAGGTTGCCACTTCACTATTGTACCTGAGAACACTTGAAGCAGAAAAGTTATGAAGCTGCACTTTTTTGGTAATACCAATTTATAGTGACCATTTGATGCACAGAGCACGACTTCTACAGCAATAATCCCCTGTTCCATTTCTAGACCCCACTCCAGTCATGCAATCCCAATCCCCTTAACTTATATTGTATTCGTGTCTTTTTACCTCCATAATGCAATCCCCTAAAGTTATTTAGGCTTTTGAATACAGTATTACCGACCATAAACTCTGAAAACTACAAAGGCCAGCAACAATCAACACATTAACATTTCTTTAATAAGTAAACATATTAGCATTTTAGCAAGCACAATACAGAACAAACTGGCATTAAACCGTGAAGCAGTGACACTCAAGAATCAGCATGTGTTGTAATTGCTAATTCAGGGAACATGTTAAGTACGTACCAAGTTTGGTGCCAGCTAACACCACCGGAATTCCAGGAGCATAATGCTGAAGTTCAGGAATCCACTGACCAAAACTGGGCTTTCAGCAATCTTAAAGAAATTTGATACAAATTCACAAAGTTGACAGTTTTCAACAGCAATTACCTTTTTAAGTATGTTCTCATAGCTTGCACGACTAACCAAGGAGAACGCTAGGACAAAAACATCTGCTCCTCGGTAGCTCAGTGGCCTTAATCTGTTGTAATCTTCTTGTCCTATAGGAATGATCAGAGGACAGAGAAATCAGAATTTCCTTTGCCTCCTTAAAGGACTAGGAAATGATATTACAGGATGTTACTGCTTGACTATAAGAGATCATCTCGGAACTAAGCAACGGTAATTAGAGAATATTTTTTACCTGCAGTATCCCAAAGACCTAAATTTACTGTGGTCCCTTCAACAACCACATTGGCACTGAAGTTATCGAACACCGTCGGAACATAGTCCTAGTTTGAACACATACAAACACTCAGAAAACTGAAATTCAAGCTCAGGAAAGAAACTCAACAAATACTCCTGAAATACACGAGTTAGCCAGAACATTCTCTTCTTTCTGGTTGACTAGGTCTTTTTTTCAGAAGGAGAAACTGGTAGGGGATTCCAAGGTGGGGAACCGAACCCTCACCACAACAATGTGATAAGTTCAGTTAGCCAACCAGATTAGGTCAGCACTACATTTTTCTTAGGGTGATTTTTCTCCCCCTCCCCCTTACTTTTGTGAACTGGGTGGGAGCAAGGATGGAGCATAACCAAGAGAACACATTACACAATCCAAGAAGGCTATTCAAGAATAGGTCAGATAAAGCAACAAAAAACCACAGAGGGGCAAAAAGAGAGTATATTCTAAAAGTAAAAAATCAGAAGAAACACCAACAACAGAAAAAAGAAGGAAAAAGCTGCTAAATCCACATATAAAAATCAAAATCCTGTTTATCTAGGCATCAAACACAAGCAATGAGGCACATATCAAGAAACCCACATGGATCTTTTGGGGAAAAGAGAAAGTAAATAAAAATACTCCCTACTTACAGTAGGAAACTTGTTGCTGGTATAGCAAATTAGCATACACGTCTTTCCCACGGCTCCATCACCAACCGTAACACACTTGATGAATCTTGAAGCACTTGAGGCCATCGAACATGAAAAAACCTCAAGAAAAAGCTGCAAACACAAAAATACCAAGAAAAGAATATTACCCCAAGAAGAAGAAAAAAATATTACCCCAAGAAGAAAAAAAAAGACTAGTAAGAAAGGAGAGAGCAAAAATCACATGATTCCTACTCAATTCACTGACTCTGTAACTCTGTAGCAAAGCTGTCACCTTTGTTGTTCAATCTTCTTGGAAAATACAAAAACTGGAACTTTGATTTTTGGTATTATTACTAAAATTGGATACCAAAAATCTGCAGATATGGTGTGTGTATTGAATTTTAGTGGGTCTAGGAAGTACGTTTGTTACATTTATTAATTTTCTTGTTTGAGAGGAGAGTAGTAGTTTGCAATTAATAGATTTTTCCCCAATAAGAGGAGAGGTGGATTAGTTAAAAATGGGGTCCTGTGACAGATGAGATATGGGCCTTTGTTTTTGTTGATGTACGATTGACAAATCATATTGCTGCTTTAACATTGAATAATTTTCCTATTATTATTTTTATTCTTAAAATATTACTATTGACAAAACAACAATAACAATAACATATCTCGTGAAATTGTACAAGTAGGATCTGAAAAAGCGAGACTGCGATGGTTTGAACATGTGCGAAGTAGAAGTACCGATGCTCCTGTTAAGAGGTGCGAGAGGCTGGATTTAGGGGTTACACAAAGGAGTAGAGGTAGATCGAAAAAGTATTAGGGGGAGGTGATCAGACAAGATATGATGGAACTTCATCTCACTGATGATATAATCTTAGATAGAACGGAATGGAGGTTGTGTGTTAGGATAGAAGGATAATATGTTAGTAAGGGTAGAAGGATAATATGTTAGTAGGGGTAGATTGATGGCTGACTTTGTGATATAGTGGGTTAATCGTATTAGTCATGTTTGTACATCATGTGTTATCTCTATCTGTCTTATATATGTTATTTTTATCGTATTTTACATACTATCATTTGGTATCTATCATTACCACTACCTCATCACTATTGACAAAACCAATTCTCTCAAACGTAAAATAAAACTTCAAGTGGCAAACACACCTAACATTTATGAAAATTATTAGAATCATGAGTAATAGTTTACTACTAGGATGTCAACTAGACGTAGCTTTTATAGCAAGTCTGTTGGTAACCTTAAAAAATGACAAGTGATATATTGAAACTAGTAAAGAACTAGCACATTATTAGTGAACAATAACAATTTCATTACCTAGGTAATTTTATAAGTAAATTTGGAGAGGATATGTGTTCTCAATTTTATTTTTGCCTTGAGTAGGTAAAAATAATTATTTTACTTATAGGCATATCTTTGTTGATTTGTTGGATAATATGCCATCAAGAATGTAATCCGGTGTTAATAAAGTGAATTTATGGGGTCTCAAGTTAAAATTTTAATATAGAGACAAAGAGATTGACTTCCAGTGGACAAAGTTATTAGTACTTGTGCTCATAGGATTTAAATATCGCACATACGTGAAATTAGTTGAAATGTATGCAAACTTAATAGAATATTATGATATTATTATCACAATAGGAGGGAAAATGTACTATAAAATTTAATTACTCCCTTTTTTCACACAAAATAAATAAATTTAAAATGAATGGTTAGTGCTAAGGATAAAATATGATAAAGATAGTGTTTTTGTCTTGATATATTAAAGTCGATGAATAAAAATGAATGAAGGTTGTATGTAATGCAGTTTTCACTTTCATTTCCTTTTTGTCATATGTAGTTTATTCTGCTTATGGGTTTTTGAGACGAGGGTTCCCAGGAAACTTCTCAACTTCTATGATGTAGTAGTAAGGTCTGCGTACATTCTACCCTCCAGACCCCACTTGTAGGATTCCACTGGGTATGTTGTTGTTGTTATTGTTTACTTTCTTAAAATGATTGGTCGTTAATAGGGGGTTAAACTCAATATATTGTCAAGAATAGGGAAGATGAAACATGACACTATACATTTTATTTGATAGCAGGTGAATAATGATATAGGACTAATTGTTTGTGAAGAAAAACAACTTCCCAAATTTCGGAAATTGCTTTCTTAGAGTAGTGAATTTTGTTTCACTGGCCCAAGACTCACAACCACAGTTGAAGAAGAACGAAGAAGAAAATATAGCTCCAAAAATACTAGAACAGAAAGTGGAAGACTTACTTGAATAACTTGGAGAATACTTTATTAACTCAAGAAGACTTTGGATGATTGATTTGTGGATGGATAAAATGAGAGGCCTAAGAGGGGTATTTATACTTGCCCCTTCCCTAAATAGACGACCAGGATTATTTTGATCCAACAGCTACAATTAGTGACCTAGAATGTTCCTACACAAATATCTTGGATATTTATAATAGAAGACTTTCCTAGAAACTTCCTAATATAATATCTAGATTTTTCTTACTAAATATCTAAGATATTTATATATCAAGACTAGCCTAGAGTCCTTCTAGAAACTCCACACTTTTCTTACAAAATATCTCCTAACTTTTATCTATAATATTCTACACTATTCTATAATTTTTCAAAAGTTACACTTCATAATTTTAACATTGTTTGCTCCTTTCGAATACAAGATTTTTATTATTTATTTCTTTATCTCTATCTATATTGGATAGTGGTAAGGTATACCCTCCCCAAATCTCATTTGTGAGATTTCACTGGATATGTTGTTATTGTTGTAAGAGGTGGTAGCTTTCATGCAACAATCAAAGTTAAAAAGAGACCTCCTATCTGGTGAATTCGAATTAATTAGACTTCAATGGAAATAAACGGAAAAAAAAGGTAACAAAAGAACAATGCTTTTTGAGTTCAATGGACAATGAGTAATTTAAAGTGCAGGGAGTTAGGTGGTTACATTTTGTTTTATTGAGTTTATGGTAGTTAGACTCCTTTAGGTTTTTTATTGCCCTAACTGTGTAGGCAATCATTCCAGTAGTTGAGATTAAATGTATAATAGTAATGAGACTGACAATTTTTTTTTCTATTTTATGTAATTTTTACAAAACAGACTTCTTGTTTCAAGGTTCAGATGACCCTCTTTTGTCAATAACAGTTACCCTCTTCATTTTTTTACTGGGCTCTCTGAATATGTTCTTAAATTTATAACAACTAGTTAGTGTATGTTGCATGAAAAATTCATGTGACACGATTCAAATTTTAAATTTTAACTATCATAATATATAATTTAAATTTTTTATTACAAGTATATTCTCCATTTTCAACCCGTTTCTATGGGCAAATGTGGAAATTAGAAAAAGGCGTACAATCCCACTATATACTTGTGTTTGAAGGAACAATTCATGACCCAAAAAGTAAAAAGAAAAGATGAAAAGCTGGAAAGAGACGTAAGAGAGAGCAAGAAACAAAGAACATGTGAACAAATAATCCGTACAAAAATAGAGGTGTCAAATGGATGTCTGGTCTGAATTTGAGCGAGTTAAAATAGATTGAATTAATAAATTAATAATTTGTCTAAAAGTTGATTAAATTGAAATTGACTAAAATGCATGTTATAATCCAACCCCTTCCATTCTTGCAAAATTTCAATTGCTTTATTGATTTTTATAAATATAATTTTTAGTACCTTATAAAACTATTTTTTCATTTATTATGATTATATATTATATATTATTTTTTTAGAAAAGAATGAACTATTTTAATTAAAAAATTATGAGTTAATTTGGGCTACATAATTGAAGTGCATAGAGTAAATAAATAAGCCAAATCAATATGAAAAATTGCATAATAAGGCAAATATGTGATACATATTTATTACACACAACTATAGTTCAAAAAGATTATGATTCATAATTATAATTAAAATTTTATAGTAAATTTCTCACTCTCGCTCTTTCTACACTCTATTGCTCGCCTCTCTTCTCTCTTTGCACTCTCTCACTCTCTCTCACATGCCCTTTTGTGTGTATAATATGAATAGCAATAATCGATGATCCAGATGATAATAATATGTGATATAAATATAAATGATACTAATTAGTGGTACAAATACAAATGGCAATATAAAACACACATGTTAACACATAAATACAATACACAAGGCAACAAATGAATACAAATATAATTTGTTACAAATTACATTTCATACAACTTGTTTACGAAATACAAAAATAATAAAATTGTACTCATCGATACAATGTATTCGGATACAAATTGTATTCGTAATATATTTGATACAATTGATCTGTATCAACGAACTGAATACAACAAATTTTGATATAATTGTATTCATTGATAAAAATTATAATTATTGATTAGATAAATAAATCAATTGTGTCTCTTTCTCTCTCCTCTGATCCCGCTCGCCCCTTTCTTCCTTTCTAGTGAATTAATATTCTCTTGGGACCATTATTTCTATTATTTACAGTTTTAGAGAAATTTGGCTCATCCATTTAGGACCACTTTCCACTTCAAACTTTGAGATATTTCCGTTACGAATTGACACACGATCCTTTATATTCAAACAACTATAGAAAGATCAATGTGAAAATAAGTAAAAACATTTTGCATAACAAAAATTCGTTAATTATTAAGTTTACTAGTCTTGTCAAATGTGATGGTTGGATTGAACTAACTAATTCTTGTGTTATGTTTTTTGTTTCTTTGTTTAAATTGGGTCTTTTTTTAAAGATTTTTTTTTTATTAAGCGGTCAACACATGTTATTGCTTTATCTTGATTTATGTAATATTTTTAAAATTTTTAAGTTGTTAATTGTGATTTATAACACATTTTACGTTATTTTTAAATTGTATGTATTACTTATTTTGTTTCAATTTTTAATATTGCACGTATAGAATTTTGAGAGTCAATCAAAATTTTTATTTATTTTTTAAATATTTTAAATTATTCATAGTTGAAGCAGCCGGAAAAATAATTAATAGAAACGATGTACTAAAATCAAGTAGTTGAAGCGGAGATGTTAATCAAGAGTTGTCTTTAAGAAAAAATAATTAATTAGGGGTAATATTTCAAATTCATAGTTGCATCAGCTGTAAAATAATTAATAAAAATGACATAATAAAATGAAGTACCTGAAGCAGACACGTCAATCACAACTACCAGCTAAAGGAAGTACGTCGACCATGACGTGATGCTTCTATATATCATAAAATAAATTACAACTAAGAAATTATTATGCTGTGAAAAAATAACGACTGGATTGTTATCTAATGATACACAATAATATTACGTAAGGATTATTTTTTAAAAGACATTTTTTATCTTTAAAAATACTTTTTTTTTCATTTTCTCTTACTAAAGATATCATACTCTTATTTTATATTTTAATTTTTTTTATACAAAATAATACATGAATTCTTGCCTAACTTATACTAATAAATTTTATTAGATATTGTTAATGGTTAATTTTTTACACGGTTAACCAATCTTTGAAAAAAGTGAAACCTCTCTTTTTTTTTTTTGTGAAGGTGACAGAACAAGTAAAAACCACTATATATGAAATAATTAATCAATTAAATGATTGTTGTTTTAGAGTGGAGTGTCTATTTCTAGTGATTTGAGGGCTAATTTTCCTTAATCCGGCCATAGTTATAATTGCGTGGTCCTCTATTTTGGTTAAGAAAAAGGTGATGTCTAGGCAAAGGAAAATTATTGAGCACTTTTAAGTTGGTGAAAGGTGCCATAAGTAAAGATTAAGCAAAATGATAAAAGTTGGCTTCATTAATGATGCCCAAATATGAAAAAAGTGCTACTCCTCTGTCCGTCTTTACTTGTTTCTTATTGACTTTGATACGGAGATTGAGAAGTAGTAAATGATAGGGATAATTTTACCAAATCACCCTTTGAATATAATTAATACAATGTATTGAAAAATGTAATAGGAAAATGACAATAATTAATGACAAGGGTAAATTAGGAATGAAGTATAAAATTATCTCTTAATTTCATAAACCCAACAAGTATGATTGGACATCCTAAAATAGCATAGAAATCAAATAAAGATGGACGGAGGGAGTAAAAGACTAAAAGTTATGTTAACTTTATGCAATAAGTTAGGTCACACTCTGTAAATAAAACTCGTTATTCAAATAATAATCTTTATGATACCTGACTTTTATATTTTTATATATTTATTTTTTTCGAAAGATATTTAGCCTCAGGATCAACAAACCATTTTGTGACTATATTGTAAAGACAAAAATTCGATCGATTAGCTTAATTCGTTGGACAACTTTTAAATTTAAACTTTATAACATTGCTTAATATTTTATCAAAATTTTTTAGGAAATATTAAGAGATTGTCCGACACTTTTGTTTTGTTTTTGTTCCTTCTTTTGCTGTCATGCAATGGAGGAGGAAGATTTTTTGTTAGAAAACAAAGTATAAGTCAAAATAATCCAACAACAATGTAATTTTTGTGACAAAAGGATCTCAATTGACTTTCCTTTTATTTTGTATATACTAAAAGTTGTGTTAGATAGCATGCAATCAAATACTTATTGGATCATTTTCCAGGTCCAACATAATGTGATTTTGGAAAAATAAATGGTCCAACCCAATTGAAGCGTTACTGCTGTTATTCATGTGTTCTTCTTATTGGGCTCTGTGGATCCATAATGAAAAAGATACAAGGAAAAATTATCTAGATAGTATTTTTTAATAAATAACTAATAATTTTAGTAATATTATTATTTATAGTAATATATTGCAATAGTATGATAAAATTACAATTATATTAAAAACAAATGATGCATGCAATATAATGTATTAAAATGTGTGATAAATATATTATTCATCAACAAACTTGTATTATATGTGTTTATAAATTTATTCTATGTGATATGTATTAAATCTATATTATAAATATATCATAAGTATTCAGTGAAAACAATATTATTATTATTATATATGATAAATATTTTCTTAATATAACATATTTATGTAAGTCCGAATGAAAATTCCAGTTTAGGCGTGTATTTGAGAACCAAGCTTCATTGTCTAGAAGAAAATAATTTGGATCACCAATCAAGATTCGTAAAATTTATAGTTTAAATCACAAGGAAAAAAAAGTCAAAATAAGAGATCTTAGTATTTACAAAAAGAAATATTTTCCCTTGTAGCCTGTAGGTGACATAAAATTCTTGTGCAAACAGACAAGATATTAGACAAATTAACAAATTCTGATTTCCCATTAAATTTTCTATTTTTTTCACAACTTTTTTATTGTTCTAAAAGAAACTATTTCCCATTTCCCATGTTGTGTAAACCGTTTATTAGAAACTTAAGATGTCAAAGTGAAATTTTCTTATTATTTATTTTCTTCAGTTAATTGTTGTTTATGGATGTTGAGACACAATCAAAATTAACGTGGTGGTCTCAATTTGAGAGAGCTGTCAAGGCATGTGCGGTGTCATCGCCAGCCAAATCCGGCAGCGCAGAAATGCCACATCTTTAATTGCTTCCCCCACATTATCTGTTACTCACATGACATCACACACAATTTTCCTATCTACAGATGTGGAGCATTCGTTATCCACTTCTTCTACTTGAACATACACATTGATCGAACTCTTAGTTGTCCATAATACTTTTCTTTTATTTAGACATGTCATATTGAGAATGATGTTAGATATGTATATATGTAGTCCCACAAAATGAAGTCGGAAAAGGATACAATGTATGTAGATCTGATCTTTACCTCAAAAATAGAATGACTATTTTTGATAAATTTTTGACTCAAAATAAATATAATCTAAAAAAAAAATTAGAATTTAAATGATGATAGTATATAATATATGACTAATTACTTTACTTTTCATATTTATCATGTTATCATGTTTTTTTGCAAAGAGTTCATGTTATAGGTTAACTTTTAACTTGACGATATAAAAGAAGATTTATCTATTGTATTATTGAATGTGGTGTAGTGAATGGAGTTGTTTCTTTCTTAATCAGATGTCTCAAGTTTGAGCTTGAATATAAAAATTTTTTAGAAGGAAGCGCATTTCTTTTGAGTGAGGGCTAAGCAATACAATACAATTCCAGATAGATCGAATTTCAATGTAGATATCGAACACCGAAAAATTGATTAAAAAAAATGTTGCTGTTAAAGTATAGGCCAGACATATAACATGAGTCGATCTAAGTGTCACACCAAAGCCATCACATGCAAGAGTTTATTATCTGCACCAAGAATTGACACATGTTGTGCCAGCTGCTCCGCTGCGTTATAGTAGCACTTTTGTGTCTATATAGCTGTTTCTTCGAGTAAACAAAAGCAATATCTCTAAGTCAAAAGATGGGTTCCAGAAAAAGGTTAGGTGGTGTAGAGAGGGTGGTGATGAAAACAATACAAACTACAAAGAGATCAAGGGGGAAAAAGAGGAGATCAAGAAGGGACAATGTTTTCAATGATAATAATATTTCACTTCAACACCAACAAGACAAATTGATGAAGCTGCAGAGACTAGTCCCAGGCGCTAGACAATTGCCTTCTCATCAACTGCTCCTCCAAACTGCTAGATACATTTTGCATTTAAGGCTGCAAATTCATGCCTTGCAAGCTCTTCTTTCTTCCGTCAACACATCATCATGAAGCCAAATTTTTAAAATTCGTTAATTTCTCATCTTGATTGAACCATTATAATTTTTGAGTTTTTCGAATAGGCAGATGTAAGTTCTATAGGGACTAAGTATGGCTGAACCAAATATTTTAGATTATAGCCTATTAATTTTGCTTTCGAGGATTAGTTGGAGTTTCTTTTCTTATTGATCATGATCATTATTTTTGTAGCCTCAGGACATGCATTAATCACTTCTATGTTCAATTGTAATTCAAAACTGAAGACCAACTTGTACCTTTTCTTCTTCATATACAATGGATGTTTGAATGTAATGTTTCAGAACTTGTCTGTTTTTCTTATATATACCGTTAATATAGCCTGTTTCAGAATTTGCGATTATCAATTAACGCACAATATGGATTCACAGTTCTATTAGCTGTGATTTGGAATAAACTAGATGTAACCTTGAAACCGAAACCACCCCGGTGTATATGAGTGCGGAGTGTCTAAATCAACCAGAAGTTTTGAACAGTAGAATAGAGAATAATAAATCAGACGAAACATACAGGTGAGGAGCTGATTTCACAAGTACGATGTGGACTCTTAATTAGCACATCCTATCTAAATCATCCATTTGAATCTTATTTTCTATTACAGCAGTGATTTTCCCAGAGAATAAGTTTATTTGTTCCTTTCACGTTTTAGCTGAAGGATGACATGTTTCCTTGTAACCAAGAAAAAGGAAAAATTACTGGTTTTTCATTACTGTAAGTAGTAGTAGGATATATTTGTCTTGTATCGTATTATAATAACTTATTCATATTTTTTTTTATGTTGTATGTAGGCATATCTAGCATTTTATATACATTGTTCTTCTGAAAGTCATAGAATAATGTAGCTTTGATATTGTGATGTATAAAAAAGGACCATTTGGAACATTGTTAATCAGTATATCCAATCAGAAACCGACTTAGAAGGAGAAATCATGCAAATCTTTTAACAGTTTTGCCGGCCTATGTGACGATTGAGTCTGCACTACATTGACCTTGTCTTAGCATAATATGCCAATTGGCCGTTTTATCTTTAGCTATACACCTGTTCATAAATCGTACTACTTTGTTAGCATTCTGCTTGTTGCATATAGCCAATTACTAATCCCTTACGAATTTTTACGCCGCGAAGAAGCAGACGTTTGAAGAGATTTCAACTTCTTCACACCAGCAATGATTCCGATTACAAGATGGGTAATCTTGGGAATTATCTTTCATATGTTGCTAGTACTTGCAGGTTCAGAGACTCTGGAAGTGAGGCAAGCATTATTCAAGTTTATGAACGAGATTTCACTTGGGAACATCCCAAAAGACGCAAACTTTGGATGGAATTTATCATCTGATCCATGTACCCACAAATGGGAAGGGATAACTTGTGATTCAGGACAGCAACACGTGAAAAATATCGTTCTTGATCAGAAGAATCTCACCGGGATTCTTGATGCTGCTTTTGTCTGTGAGGCTACTTCTCTTGCTGTACTGAGCTTGAACGAAAATGAAATAATTGGAACTTTACCACAAGAAATATCAAACTGTAGGCGTCTCACACATTTGTACCTGCGTGGTAACAAATTATCAAGCAATTTACCAAGCTCTCTTTCGCGGTTGAGCAATTTGAAAAGGTTTGTAATTTCAGACAATGTGTTCTCAGGGCAGATACCCGATATGTCAAGAATCTCAGGGTTGCTAACTTTTTTGGCTGATAGAAATCAGCTAACAGGGCAAATACCTGAATTTGATTTTTCCAATCTTGCAGAATTCAATGTCTCCTACAATAACTTAACTGGTCCAGTTCCTGATATCAAGGGCCGGTTTAGCTCCAACAGTTTTCTGAGTAATCCTGGATTATGTGGAGGGCCATTGTCGATTACATGTCCACCCTCGCCATCTCCACCTCTTCTTCCAGTTGCTGAGAAGAAAAAAGTCTCATTCTTCATCTATCTTGGCTATGCTATTATTGGACTGATTATCATACTTCTACTTGTATGGAAGCTTTATAAATGCATAACAAAGAAAATGAGCAAATCAAAGGATCAGACTAAAACTAGAAGCTCTTCTGGTGAACCAAAGACTCCTAAAAACAGGTCAGAGTATTCAATAACATCTTCCGAAAGTTCCATGGTTTCAGCATCATTTGAAATCCTTTCAAGTCCTCTGGATAATGAATTGAGATTCGAGGATTTGCTTCGAGCTCCAGCTGAATTGATTGGGAAAGGAAAACATGGAAGTGCATACAAGGTCAATGTTTATGCAATAACATTGGTTGTGAAGAGGATCAGTGGTTGGAATATTCCAAAAGACGATTTTAAGAAGAGGATGCAGAGAATACATGGAATGAAGCATCCTCATGTGTTGCCCCTTGTTGCCTTCTATAGTTCCAAACAAGAGAAGCTAACAGTTTACAAGTACCAGCAGAATGGCAGTCTATTCAGGCATCTCCATTGTAAGTTTACCATTCGCGCAATCTTAATTATTCTCCCTTATAATAAATCAATTCTCACATGAATTTCTAGCCATAGAATGATACAAGAGTAATCTGATTAGTATAGTTTTTTAAACCTATAATGAACTACCATATCAGTGATCTGATTGTATCACTATCTTTTACGCCATTAGTAAATATAACTGAACTGTTACAAACAATCAAATAGTCACAA
Organism: Solanum clarkiae; assembly: GCA_011800125.2. Lineage (NCBI taxonomy): Eukaryota > Viridiplantae > Streptophyta > Magnoliopsida > Solanales > Solanaceae > Solanum > Solanum clarkiae. The sequence continues at coordinate 25,563,428 of JAABOM020000075.1, forward strand.
GTTTGTATATTGTACTTGGAGAATGAATATGGAAAGGTAAAGTCACTGCATAACTGTTCATTTCAGCATCTCAGTACAGCCAAATTTTCGAGTGGACGAGCAGATTAGCTATTGCATCCAGTGTTGCAGAAGCCTTAGCTTTTATGCATGAAGGCCTTCAGAATGACAACATTCCTCATGGAAACATGAAATCCACCAATATTCTGCTGAACGATGACATGGAAGCCTGTATCAGTGAGTATGGTCTAATGCTCAACAATCAAGACCAGCCATTTGTTGCTCAAAGTGATCATGGCATCAGAGAAGATGATTCGGTTGCAATTGCTGCACGTAACGCCTTCAAGATGGATGTTTATAGTTTTGGAGTGATACTTCTTGAATTGCTAACAGGTAAGCCTGTTCAGGCTAGTGGATATGATTTGGCTAGGTGGGTAAATTCAGTGGTTAGAGAGGAATGGACTGGTGAAGTTTTCGACAAGTCCCTTGTTACAGCTGGTGCAAATCAAGAAAGAATGATCAATCTGTTACACGTAGCTCTCAAATGCATAAATACATCACCAGATGCAAGGCCTACCATGAAGGAAGTTGCTTCCATCATCAATTCTATTAAAGAACATGAAGAGAAATCCGTGTCTGCGTCCGTATTCAGCAGTGAGGTCTAACAAATCAAACTCAGGCTCCAACCCAAAAGGCCTGGATACAAAATTCCCTATTTATACTTTCCATATTTGGAGAAATTCTGTGTCATATAATTTGAATTGTTAAGAACAAAGGTTCTGTTGCTTTTCTTGTGTTTATTCAGGATGACACGAGACGATTCGACCGATCTGATGCATGATGAGGTCAGTGAGTTCATATTTAGAGATCCTTAGCTTTGAAAACTCTCATCATTTGTTGTAAAATGCTTTTTCAATTAAGATCTGATCAAAGTTATAGAAGAAGCTCCATTCATTAAGTCTACATCTTTGCAAAACCTGAAAGGTTTTTTTGCTTTCTATAGTGTGGTTGAGTTGCGTACAATAGACCTTTGTGGTTGGATCCTGACCTATACATAGCGGGAGCTTTAGTGTACCAGGCTTGCCCTTTTCATAGCATAACACTAATATATTTCAACACTAGTTATATACATTAAGTTTAACAGGTGTACTTTAGAATTACACATTAGATACATGTATGAAATGTGAATCACTGGACTTGAAATCTGGCTAAGATTGAGTGCAAATATTTCTACAACTACTCAGCTCATAGGTCATTATTTTGTCAACTGTTTCTTCTAGTTCTACATAGCCTAACGACCTTTGAAATTTTCCGGTAAGACTTAGGGTCCGTTTGTAGATTTCGAATTGTAATTTGAATTTGAAATTTTATACTCCATGTATTTCTTAAGTTATATTTTTCTTATAAATATGAAATCCCCACAAATTTATGAAAAACTATCAAAACTTTCTCCAACTCTTATATATAATCGTACCAAATGAGCAAATCACATTTCATAATCAAAGTATCACATATCGTAAGGCACCACAAAAATAAATCACACATCTATACATTCCTTCTATTATATGTTATTAGAAACTTTCAAATACATATAACTTTACAAAAAATCATTAATCAAGATATTCCATGGCAACACAAAAATAAATGATATATCTATATGTTTCTTTTATTATATGTTATTACAAACTTTTAAATACGCACAATTATACAAATATTCACTAGTCAATATAGTAGTAACTAACTATTTCTTTAATATAATCTTTCCATGTGGTACGAACAATCTCTTCAAATTGATCATTTATTTATTTTTTGCAAAATTTAAAATGATGAATCTTTTTTTGCAAAATATAAACATGCTAGTTAAATTTTACCTATTTTAAAAATTGAAATCATAACTTGAAATTTAAAATCCTATTATTACTACTACTTCTATTATTCTTTTTGAGAATTTAATATTTAAAATTGAAGTGGAAATTTTGTGCAAATTGATTTCAAATAAATAAATAAATCTGAACCTCAAATCTTAGGACCAAACGCCTTAATTACACCAAACTATAGCTTAAATGGTTCTTTAACTATCATCAATCTTGACTAAGAAACATTAGCAGATTTTCTATTGGGCAAGTAGAACAAACATGAAAAAAAGACAAAGTTTTCCAACAACTTTACTTTGTCGGCAGCCTTAATGGACACCACATAGATTAGAAGTACCAATTGCCCCACATAGATTAGTTGAAATCAAAATCTCCAATGATTTTGCTGCTCAACAAATACCCCATGCGCTTCTTTGTCATCATATAAGGTCAGTTTAGGATCTAGTAAACTCATTTGACGCAAATCCGAATAAGTCAAACCAGTACAATACTTTAACAGTTAAAGAAAAAGATATAATTAGAAATGTTTAATATTTACCAAGTGAACTTTTTTGTCCTTTCTTTTGATCCCTCTATCACGGGACCATCATTGTGAAGGGATACAAAAATGCATAATTAAGGCCAAAGTTTAATAATATGGTAAGTAGACCTAACAGGATGAGTAGAAAACAGGCTTTTGACAAAGAGGCAATACAGAAGAAAATGATGTGCATAAAATAATGAACTAAATGACATAAATACCCGACTACCCAAAAATAGCCATTTTTTTTATGTATAATATACATTTTTGATAAAATAATGTATATATTTATATATCGAATATAATTAGTTTTGGTCGATCAGTCTGATGTGTAATTTACTCTAAAATAATATATGTACACCTATACGGGAAATGGTGGACCAAATTAATCATGCCACGTACTCCCTTTGTTCCATATTAACTGAATTTTTAAAATAATGCACACAGATTAAGAAATATATTTTAAGACAAAATTTTAATTAAATTTTCCATTACTACCCTTTTGTTTATTCTTAAGTTATTAATTAATAAAGGTTTAAAATATGAATTAATAATGGT
>JAABOM020000075.1:25571125-25587457 GCA_011800125.2 Solanum clarkiae
TATATATACCTACACACTATAGAACAACAATTTAGAGGTATGATGAAGGCACAAAATGTGCTTGAAAGTGATCCGTTATATTCCACTATTATTATATGTGTGAAAAAATAAAATAAAACAGTATGTAAATTCTTTGAGACGATTATTTATTTTGCAAGGTATGATAATGAATGTTATTTCCTATGTGTAAAATATATTTAATTTATGCTTCAACTTAGCATTTGATACCTTAAATCAAGTATCGCTAGTTACCATCAATGTCTCATTCTTTACCAACAACAATCAATATTTTGACCTACTTAAAAATATGATGCACCATGAAAAAAGGCTTGAACAATAAAGACCTCCAATCTTGGCCCAAAATTTTTGGCCCAAAATATCTAGCTCCCAACATCGATATCATCGAAAGAGCAAAAAGCGTAAAAGAGGAACGTTTGACCGACCAAAACAAATAAATAAAAGAGCTATATTGTCGTAGCCACGTATTCAATCTTATCCTTATTCTCACACGTCTTTACATACTTTAACTAAACACAAACTTTAATCATCAAAAAACGACTTCTATTTTCTCTCTATACCATCAACAATGGCAACTTCATTTTCTTGTTTCTGTTCTGCTCCAGTTCAACCATCTCTTAATCGGGTAAATCCAGATTCGACCCGCCAAAAACCACCTTCCGGGTCTTCCTCAGCCAGCTGGTGGACCCCACTCTTTGGCTGGTCCTCCGAACCGGACTATATCGTTGATTCCGGTTCTACTAAAGCTGGGCCGCCTAAGGAGGTTTCGGGTCTAAAATCGGATCCAGAAACGGGTCGTACCAGAACCAAGTTCCAGGGATGTTTCACAGAAGACAAGGCGAAAGAGCTAAGGAGAAAGACGAGGGAGAGCTCTAATTTCCATGACGTCATGTACCATTCTGCAATCGCATCTCGTCTTGCGTCGGATGTTTCCGATCGGTGACAGATCGCCGGAGATGGATGTTCGCCGGCGATTTAGGTGGCCGGATTTGTTGGTGTCTTTTTTTTTTCGTGCCTTGAAAATTGTCTTTTCTTTCTAGTTTTTTTATAAATAAAGATCTGACTATAATTTCGAGGATTTTGGGTGGATTGTTGTCTTTGTACTATTGGTTCATGGAAGCCAATGTATTATGTAATCCATATCTTAAAGATGGTTATGGAATGTAAATTAATATTGGCAGAAAAATTTCTTAGAGATCTGTGGGTCAAATCTTAAATTGTTTTGGGGAAAAGTATCTAATATGTCCATACTATTAGAAATAGATTGAATATACCTTCAGTTTAAATATACTGTTGCTGTTACATTTTTGGTTCAAATATGAGTATCCTCTTTATTATATTTTAGCACAAATTTGCCTTTAAGTTTGAACGACAAGCATTAATCAAATCCCCCACTGTTAAAGGTTCGATCTCAATTTCTGGTGAATCAGGTTATTGGGCTCTAATGCATTTGGTTAACTACTTTTTTCATTGTTAAAGTTCGTTTCTGAAAATTGTTAGATCTATGCTCTTTATTGCTAAATGAAACAGAAATGGTATTGAGATGGCTTAGTGAGTTTGCTCAAGGTTATATTTGATCTTTTCCTCAGTTATTTCATCTTGGATTTGTGGTTTTAAAGACAGAAAGCCTTGAGACAGAAGGTGATCATTTGTGAGCTTTTCACTACTTGTGTGGCCTTTCGGATCCCGCACATAGCGGGAGACTGGACGACTTTGTTTCTTTTTATGAGAATGTAGAAGTTGACTCTTCTGTCAACAGGTTAACGAGAGAGAGTAAGCAACTACTGTAGGTATGACGAAATAAATTTTCTAATGGAAAAATCCCAGATAAGGCAGACAAAAGATCTTGACTAAAATCTTGGGCAGAATGAAAAAGTATTGACGACTCCATCTAAAAGAACTAGTGGGGAGCTTGGGTTTAATATAAATTATCTTTTAGTATCAATTTATGTGATATGAATAGATTTTTTCAATATATTTTTAAAAGGATATTATAAAATTATAATTGAAGTAGCTAAAAAAATATTATGAAGTCATTAAAACAGATTATTTTTTATTGGTCCACCCAAAATTACTTAAGTAAGCAATTAATATAAATTATTTTTAGTCTCCAGAAATTTTTTCACAAGAAGCCAAAGAAAAAAGAACTAACAAAAATTTATTTAAACAAATAAAAGAAAACTCATGACCAACAATTTGGAAGCTTTACCTTTAACCACTGAGCTTTTTTTTAGTCAAAAGTCATAATTTAAAAATGTTAATTTTTGGCTTTTAGCTCTTTTTTGTGTACTATTTTTAGCTTTAAGAAAGTACTTCAAAATATATTTTTTTTAATTATCAAAACACACTTAAAATCTAAAAAGTGCTTAAAAGTCAAAAATCAAAAAATAAAAAAAGTCCTTAAATGTCAAAAATCAAAAAAATAAAAAGTGTTTAAAAGTCAAAAATTTTAAAAAATTAGTCGATCCAAGCAACCACTTATCCTAGAAGTAAATCAAACTGTATAATGAATTTGTAACATACTTAGAAACAAAAACCAAAGTAGAATTCATTCTCACTGAATTTAAATCTTAGTGTTTTGGTCGGATTGTTGAGGTAATTAACTTGATAATGAGCTGCGCATAACTTGGGTCTCAGAGCTAATTATATGAGAAAACACAAAGTATGAGATTGCGTAAAAAGTCTTCGAATAATTCTCAAAGTTTTAATATGCCATATAACACAATCTTCCTTCCTGCTTTTTGTGCAATGTACAATAGACACCATTCCCTTTTCTCTATTAGATGAAGTATGCAGCCTGGAAAACGCTTTACGCCCATGTTTGAGCAATGAAAGAGAACAGAACACAGTGAAAGAAAACTAATGAATTACTTGTATTGTTTAGCTAGCTATTCAGCTGAAACATACACCAAAAATATCGATATCTAAACAGCAAATCATCACACAAAAGAGTTAAAAATGTTCTCATTCACAAGTAGTTGAAGTGATGGCTGATCATCAACCTGCAACGGATCATCAGGTATATTTACAGTAACGTATTTCAATATTCCATTTATCATTTCCCAAAAATCGCTGCTTCCAATAATTGCATCAGCTACGTTCCCTTGTACTTGCTGAATTTGACAATCTTCTTTCAAGGTAGTACTCTCCCCTGTTGTATTTTGCTTCACCATGGTACTGTTCCTCAATACTTGGTCATTGATCTGGTTATATCCTCTCAAATCATATTCCCCATTCATGAAAGTTGTTGCACAGGCATCAGGTCCGTGCAACATACCTTCGAGTATTCCCTTAACAACGTCTTCCTCCATATCATCAACGATCGCTTTATCATTATCCTTTTTCTGCTTTATGTATTTCTTGATTCTGCACACTGTAAAATCCTGTTTAGGAATGTTGTTTTCGGTGAAGAAATCACCCCCAACGAAATATTCTCTCATTAGCCAATTAATAGCAACTTTACCATTAATTTTCTTTTCTTCTTTACTATGACACTGATATTTATAATTTCTTCTGAAGCCCACGACGGATCCCTTATGATTCTTGATGGGTTTAGCACTAGTTTGGCCTCTCCAAGTCCCATTGGCGCAAGTCCGATAATGTCTTCCTTCTGATCCCTTCTGCTTCCTTGTCGGAGTGATAAAGTAGTCTACTTTCTCTTCTGCTGTGAAAAACGCCCATGGAGGTTGATCTCCATAGATTTCAACCAGTTTGATAGGACATTGGAACAACTCGCCCTTCAAGAATCTTTTGAGAATGTTGATCAATTCGACCTCAGTGGGGTAAAACCGAACACCGAGAATAGACATGGTGTTATATTGGTTTTTTTTTATAGTACGCATAGAGAAATTAAAAAGCGCGAAAAGAAAAAGTGAATATTTAGGGAGAGAAGAAAAAATTGCAAGGGAACTCACAATGAAAACACAAAGCAAAGAATTAGAAAGAATCTGAACAAGTAAATTATTTATACATGTTAGGTTTCCAAAAAAATTGTTGACGCGGTACTAATTTTTTTGTGGGAATGGAGTTATTTTAGGAAGGAACTGTTGCTTTAGGACCAAGAGTTTCCAAATCCTTTTTATTTATTTGCTGTATGGGTTTTTATTTTTTATTTTTTAAAAAAATTACTTTGACTGCAAGTTACTTGTTAACATGCTTTCTTTACATTCCAAAAACGGAAGTAGCAAAAATAGACTAAAGTGAAGATTTCAACAGATTTTGAAGGACTGTCCCTGGGAATCCAAAATCGTGTTCTTCATAATCCATAAAGAGACAATTTCTTGGATTGATTATCAATGAAATAATATTCAGACTGTAATTTGTTCACTAGTACCAGTGATTTACATGAAACCATTTGGGTGTCACTAAATGTGCCGCTGGGATTAAAGCTAGGTAATTTACATTTGTGAAGTAGTTAACCACTGCACTAGTATGGGTTGGAATAAATGGTTTCTTTTGTATAACAAGAAACAGCAAAAGGTGATCTGTGAACAAGTAACAGGGCAACAAGCAACCTACCTACTAACTCTTAACTCCAACCCAAAAACGAGAACTGACCTTTCAATGACTAGGATCATCAGAAAAATCAGGCTCGTCAGGCTTAAAAAGTTTAGGCATACGTAAGCTGGATTTACCAGGGTCTACCCGTGCCTTGCCTCTTCTGGTATTAGCAGCGAATCTTGATGCCAAAGCTCCAAGATGCTGAGTATGGCTTTCGGTTGCCTGATCCGGAGCATTACCACCAGCTTCTGGATATTCGCGACCATAATCATCATCTTGGTCCATTCCTCCCCTGTAGTACAAGCTCTCTTCTCTTGACAATTCTTCCGCTAGTATTCTCCTCCTATGGCGTCTCCATGCAGCTTGTATGTAGCAAGCTCCCCATGTCCTCCATTGGTGTGAGTAGTACCGGAATGCATGTTGTAGTTTCTTACTATGGAGGCGTCTGAACTGGTTTGCAACAAACTTGAGTTTTTCAGCTCTAAGTGCAAATGCTTCAACTTCTGTGACGCATTTCACTGTTCGAGTTGAAGATGGAAGATTAAGATTTGGGTTATGCACTAAGGCCCATGTTAGCAATTCTTCACCACAAAAATCACCGGGATTTAGCGTAATGGAGTTGAAGAACCCTGACCTTCCTCCATTAGTTGTTGAACTCTCAACTTGGCCTCTAATTATGAAAAGCATCTCATTTACCGGATCTCCTTCCCGAACAATAAACGTGTCTTTCGTGTTCAATGATGAAACAAGGCATTCACATATTGCATCCAAGAGCTGATCATCCATCTGGGAGAAGAAAGGGACCTGAAAATTTTAGCAAGCATGGTGTTACCAAATAGAAGAACCATATGGAAATGTTGAAAGTTCAAAACAGATGGTTGATCCAACTGAAATCAGTAGAAAGGAAGATTTTCGCTATCCCTTTCACAAATTGGACTCCTAAAACTAGCTATAGATTTCGTTAACCTTGGTGCTACTTTATTGCCTGGTGCAAAACTGGGTGCAACAAAGGGAGCAAAGCTGTATATCCATAAACTCCTTGGTAAGAGCAATTGCCAACTCATGCTTAACAAGAGACCTACCAAAAAAATAGAACCTCTCTACAGAAAGTTACACTACAAAGTAATTTTAGTCAACAAAACAAGATAGTTCCTTAACGAACTGCACAGCTCCAAATGGATCGTAATGTGTTCCCCTTTGATAAAGTACAATACAAAAACGAGACAAAAAACTTACACGACGAACAAGTGTCAGGCAGAGGTGCCTTTGAATCTGACGCCTTAAATCCAAGGGCAAGGAAAGTAAAATTTCTTCTTCCTCTACACCTCTTGTAGCTAACCATTTATATTGAACAAATCGACGAACACGTTCTTGCAGATCTTCAGGTAGCTGACGGTGCCTCATCCACTCCTCAGTGTCCCTTCTTTTGACTCTCCATTGTTCAAGTCTTGCTGACATGGATTGTAGATAGCTCTTCACAAAATACAACAGTAGAAGCATGGTCACTTACAAAATAAACAAAATATTCATTTGCAACGAAATAGTACCACCTTTGTTCTGGCCCGCATCCCCCAAAAGAAAAAAAAAGCCCTTTCTGTGGACAAAACCTGGATCCTTATTTGATAATAAGTACACAAGTCACTAGCCATGAATCCCTAAAACTGACCATTTTAAGATAGTAGCCATAGTTTCAACCCTAACTCAAATTAGTAATCAGCGCAATGATTTACATTGGTCATCCTTGAGAAAACTTTAGTTTTATTAAGTAGTTTCAACAGATAATAAAGAAAAATGTGTATTTAAACTATGCCATTGTCTACCATTTCAGTATCCTGACACCTAGTCAAAAACTATGTGATTTCTAGTCGTCTGTCCAAAACCTTGGTGGACAAAGTTACCCAGTATCAATGCTGGCGGAGGTGTCCGGACATGACGGTTATAAAAATACACATTCCAATTTAGCCTTTCACATGAGATATTACCTGCATGTTGCCTATCAGCAGTGCAAAGAACACCAAACCCATAAGACAAATAAGACAAGACAAGAGCGTCTCGATAACGCTAGTGCCTGTAGTAATATTTTGTCCATAACAGCTGCAAATGAAGAGATTGAAGGCTCCACTTAGCACAAATCTAAATGAAATGCAACAGGAAATACTTTTATAATAAATAGAGAAAAGTATTAAAAACACCCCTAAAACTTGACAGGAATTATTATTCCCGAACTATTGATAGTGTTAAAAACACCCCTCTACTTGGCTAACTGAGCTTAAATATGCCCCTGATCTTGTAACAAGAGTGAAATACACCCCTAAATTCTTACCAATTTAAGGGGTGTTTTTAACACTTGTGAAAGATCAGGGGTGTATGTTAGCTCAGTTAGCCAAGTAGAGGGATATTTTTAAGGCTGTCAATAGTTCGGGAATGAAACTAATAATTTATGTCAAGTTCAAGAGTGTTTTTAATACTTTTTCTAATAAATATCGTGCTCGTCACCAATATATCTTTTTAAGGGCATAAAGAGGATGGAGATTTTCCAACCTTGCCACTATCTAATTAGCCCCAGACAACCATTTAAGCTAAACTAGTTGGTCATGAACTTTTCTCCATATTTTCCTTCAAAATTGCCCCAAAAGCCATATTATTGGAGAAAGTAAAAGAAAAAGGTATCACAACCTTTCATTTTATTCATTCTCAAAACAGTTGGTGCAATGCACCCATATTTTTTCTGTCACGCCATCTTTCATTCACTTATAATCAGGATTCAGGAATTGCTTCACAAGCTTTCTATAAAGTTCTACAGACAGATACAAGACTGATAGTGAACACAAATTCATCATAAGTAACATCAAGTTCGGTGGATGATGGGTCCGTCCCTCTACCCTTCTGCATTTAAATACTAGGCTTCGTTTTGCATGGTGTAGGGCTTAAACCTGTGACCTCAGCCCCAAATCCTCCACCCTTTGCCACTTGAGCTAGGTCCTGGGGGCTCACTTTCCTACTTTTACGTGTTAATATAATATAAAAAATTAAATGTTTCATGCCACATTGAAGACTTCTTTCATTTTTCTCATAAGGAGTAAAAATTGTGGTCCTGCACTGCAACCTGATGGCATGAGCAAAGTAAAAGTTGCAACTAAGATGCTTAAAGTTGAGAAGGAAAAACTACAATATTTAAAAGTCCAGTATCAGAACAGATATGGAAAACTAAATCTTCTGTCTAAGTTGAGCTTCTCTTCAGGTTATTATCTATATATTGGTTAAAATTGTATGATTGTGTATATGACAAATATTCTTCTTCTGCAAAATTCATTTAAATGAATGCACAACTCTGATATTAGGTCCTGCTCCAACTTTAAAAACAAGTTTTAGAAGATGAGCACAAATAACTTTTCGCGCCCTGACTTACAATCTACCCCCACGTCATTCGTTAAGTATCTTTTTACCACTTGATTAGAACTTATGTTGGTATAGACTAAGTCCATTAAATTGAGAATTTTTAAATTGATATGCAGACTATCTTCTACATAACTTATAGAAAATAAGTATGAAAAATCCCACGAAGAGAATACCTTAGGCTCTTTAAACCCCACCAAAGACAGTAAAAATATCGATCAAAGAAGACAGCAGATGTAACTTTCTCACTATTTGCATCTTCAAACATTCCAAACACAAAGGTTATATTGCCAGTAGCATCACAATTCTTGAATAGATGAGTCTTTTCCAACCACTCCTGACGCCCAGGTTTACTAAGTGATGAGCAATCAAGGAAGTCTTTATGACAGTCTGGAGAATCCTGCTGCTTGCACTCATCATTCCAGCATGAAAAGTGCCTCTCAACAGACATCAGATACCATATAGATCCTAAAACCTGCACTAACAATTGGAAAAACAGATTAATTACTATGAACTGATGATTAATCTTCAATGAACTAAAAGAAGTCTCGATAAGGTGATAGTTATGTCATGGATCGTAACAATATCACAGCGTTTATTATATTAATAGCAATGAAAAAGATGTCTTCGAAACATAGGAAAGTTATGTTGCTTATTAGTTTCATCACTTTTTCCTCTCTCTGCTAAAGTACAATCAGCAACTACAAAAGGCCACATCACAGTCAAATTTCATGCAAAAGCAAATGTAATTGTAGCTACTACTATGAAAAGCATTGCAACATCTGTAACCACCTAATATCCACTTAGTACACCAGATGGAACTCTAACCTCCTCAAGCCCTCAATGAATCCCAGACATTTGATTCACAGAAAAGAGCAAATTACGGACACCCTAGTGCCATTATCCTTCAATTAGCAACAGGGCCTTTTTTAAGGCGTAATCCATGTAGATATTCCAACAGCATTGGCGGTGAGACTGAACGGTGAGGGCCAATCACTTTAATATGTGCCCCTCCTTTTTTCATTCTGAACTTGTCTCTTTTTCTAATCGATCTATTCTCATTCACTTTCATAAACTAAAATATGCTGATTCTTCCCCTGCATGATATTGTGTGCTAGTGACACCTTCAAGCTCTCCTAAATTAGTTATGTCTTGCTTATGGGTACCTAAATTAGCTACAGTTGAGATAAGCAATATATGATTTATCGACTGATTTTAGCTTAATCTCTTGTTGACATCTCGTATTGTGTATTTTCTAAAAAGAAAGTTCCTTTTAGGATTTCATCTGAGAGGTAGTGATGACCAAAACAAGGATTTGATTTTAGGAAGGGAGGTGCCTTTTGCACGGTTCTGATAAAAGAAAAAAAATAATTAAAGATTGCAGATCTTACATGACTTGCTAGCAAATATAAGAGAAGATTGTATGCGGCACCAGACCAAGCTGTCTTTGCCACAACTCCAGTATTCTTAATAATCTTTGAATTTAAGGGGAAAATGACTAACAATCTCGGCAAATACTGAACCATGATGATCAAAGAGATGGAATGATTAGCATGAGTGGGTGATGAGCCATCCAATGGCATTATAAACCAAATAACAATCTGCAAAAGCAAAACATAAGACAAAGTTATTATTCATCATACCCCCTAAACATTCTTTTCCCATAAGAAGCTCACAAAAACAAAGGTCATCATAACAAAATTGAGTTCAGCCTTCAAGACCAACAGGTCCAACTCAATGAGAGTAACGGGAAGAAAATGTTGGGTGTGCAAACAAATCTTAATGGTGTGAGGACTGAGGCCTTTGAGGAGAAACCCGTGTGGGCTTAACCCAAAGCACATAGTGTCGCACCATGTTAAGAAAACCTTCGGCCCAACTTACCCCAACAAATAGTATCAAGGCTAATGGTTCAGCAGGACGGGTATGAAGATGACGAAAAGGAAGCCAGCAATAACATTCATGATATGGGGCTTTCGGGTAAAAGCAATATCTTGCCAGTATGGATGGATTTATTCAAATGCTAATCATGTACGTATATACTACTAGCATATTCTAGAAGTATAACATAACATTAGATACAAATTAGAGTAATGATTAGAAAGGAAGATGGATAATGAATGCACTGACTTGTGGGAGTGGGAGGGCAGCAGCAAGATCAATGCAAAAGGCGTTTTTTAAGTAACGGATAGCAATTAAGCGTTCATCCATGACCAGCTCACCCTTGCCAAAAACCCTGGTTTTTTTGGAAACAAAAGCTGTACGGAACTTCAAATAGATCTGAAAGAAGGCGAAGCAATCAACCATTACGCGAAAGGTTACTATGACGTATCCCAATGCATTATCGGTGCTCATGCAGGTATCTTTAATAAGAGGAAGCAGCAAAAACAAAGGATCCACAAAGAGACCCATAAAGGAAGTGAAGAGGAAAATTTGGTTCCATCTGTTAACGAATTCGCCATTTGGATCATGAATTATCTTCCAAAACGGCTTTCCCTGGTCGTAAATCAAGGAATTCTTGTAACGAACGAGATGAACGATGAGAGAGTTCATTTTTGGTCCCAGAAACAAACACACAAACCCTAGGACACAAGAATGACGGCCATGGAGATTTCAGTATGTAAATGACTGGAGAAGGAAGCGGAGAGCCGTTCATCTTCATGTGCAATTTACTCAAATCACAACTCCCGCGTATAAATAGTTTTGCGTATCTTTTCCATCCCTCATGCCCTTTTCTTTTTTAAAAAAAAAAAAATCAACAATTAAAAAAAATTAACTTTTCACTGATTATGTTATTATAAAAAAAATTAACTCAATTTAAAATTTAAATCAGTTTGATTCCATTAATAAGATAATTTTTAAAAAAATGTAAATAAATATAAATATATTTCTCTAGTTCAATATTATAAAAATTATTATTATATTATTATTTTCAATATAATAATAAACTAAAATTCCAATGCTAACATATGTCCATTTTTTTCTTTTGAGACAAAATTTAAGAAAATATTTTTTAAAAAGATATTATGCTCTTAAATTAAAGCTATACCAAATGTATTAAAATATTCTTTAAATTTATAAGAGAAAAATTAGAATTTAAGAAAATTCTTTTAAAAATGAAAACAAAATAAAGGAAGGACAAACAAATTAAAAGGGGTATAAATATTGTTTCAAATTTCACCATTTTCATAACCAAATAGCTTGTTACCCTCTGTTCGAATGCTGATTTGCATGGTTTTATAATGTACAATATCATATGGTATGGTATTGTACAGTACGTATAGTACAGTATGTATAGGACAATACAATGTTTGAATAGACTGTATGATTAAATGTTGCTTAATGATAATTTTATTATTTGATTGTATGGTATTGTATTGTAATTGATAAATTTACAAAAATGTTAAGTATAATTATGAATATTAAGTTTATCAATATTTTTTAAAAAAAAACTATAAACAAATATTAAATCAAGTAAGAAAACAAGCTAATACTCCTTTTGTCTATCTTTACTTGGCTCCTATACTATTTTGGAATATCCACCAATATTTGTTCACTTTATGAAATCAACAAATAATTTTATACTTAGTTTCTAATTTATCCTTACAATTACTTATATTCATTTTCCTATTATATTTTTCAAGACATAGTAGTTATTATAGTCAAAGAATACTTTGATAAAATTATCCCATCATTTATTACTTCTTAATCTTTATGTCAAGTTAATAGGACCAAATAAAGTTGAACGAAAAGAGTATATATTTGATCCCTAAAAAAATAACACAGTCAAATAAAAAAACACAAACTTTTAGAAAAGAAACCTCAGAATATAGAATGAAATATGAGAATGGGAGAAAAAAGTGAAAGCCGAAAAAGAAATTTCAAAAGTTGATACAGAAAAAAATGAGTAATAATTCAAAAAAAAAAAGTGATTTCAAAAAGTGTAAATTTTCGTAATTAGAAAATCAGTAAATCAAACAATATCATAATCATAAAATTAAAAATAATCAAAACAACACGAAAACGATCATCCAAACGAGCCGTTAGTAAAGTGGATTTACCCCGGGTTGTTTACACCGCATGTGTCGCCCCACTGGAGACATCCATCGACTCAGTTATACTTTGTCGCCATCCACGAGGTACAGTTCGCCGGAATCATGTGCCACCTCCGGCAATTCATTTGCTCCATCTTACTCGCTTTCACTCTCTACTCTTCTCTCCAGGTAAAATCATCATAAAAATTTAAAAAATACAGTCTGTTTTTTCTTTACTAATGTTAAACCCTAACTTATTTTGATACCATGCTGTTACAGGCTCAGGCAGATCCCTCCTTCTCAATTAGACCCACTTCCCCTTTCTCGATCGCTCTAGAAACCCTTCAAAATCAAATCCAGTAAAATTCTTGGACTGATTCAAATATTATTATATTTTTAGTAATTTTTTTAGTTGTTTTGTTCAGTTAACCAAATCCTGGTTGAAAATTGAGTTCCTGTGTATTAATACGTTTGCATTTAGGTACACATTTCAGGATGTAGAGTTACTACGACGTGCCCTGACGCATGCATCATACTCAGGAGAGAACAACAGAGCTCTGAGCGTTTTGGGGGAGAAGGTAATTGAGGGTTCGGTTTCTCTGCAATTGCTTAGCAAGGACATTGATATATCACCCAAGGATCTCAACCGGGTTATTATGGATCTGTCTTCCAATGTGGTAACATCATGCGCTGCTGATGGAGGACGCTTGGGTTTGCAGAAGATAATCAGGGTTTCAAGGAAGACCAATTCGTCGGCTCCTGCAGTGGTTTGTGGTGCTTTCCGGGCAATGTTTGGAGCAATTGCGATTGACAAGGGTAGCTTGGACAGTGCAGGAAACGTGTTCTTGACGATTCACGGGAAAGGCATGGAGAAAGCAATGGTAATGTAAGCAATGGTAATGTAAGTATCTAACTGATGTTGATGGTTGTTGATATATTTCTAGTCAGAGGGAACTTTGTGTATTAGTATGTGTTGAAGAATAGCCACTCTATTTTAAGCTTCCACTAGTTGACTTGGTGAGACTTAAACTATGTTGTGTATCTAAATCATTTGTGTGCACTGCAAGTGGAATCTTTTTCTTTATAACTGAGAAATTCGCGAGGGCCATTGGCAATGTGGTTTAAAACACTTTGGCTCGAAACCATGATGTGTGCTTAACACCACATGGTTGTGTGTTGTTTGTTACCACTACACCAAACTGTGAGGGCCACTGCAATTGGAATGTCTTTTGAGCAGCAAAACTAGTACACAGATTGACGTGAGTCATCTGGGATAATTGCATGCCCACTGCCTAGCAGCCTATCAACAACAACAACAACATACCCAGTGAAATCCCACAAGTGGGGTCTGGGGAGGGTAGAATGTACGCAGGCCTTACCACTACCTCATAGAAGTAGAGAGGTTGTTTCCTGTGAACCCTCATCTCAAAATCCATAAGCAAAAAGAACTAGATATGATAAAAAGAAAGGGAAGAGAAGTGAATAGAAAGACTGATTAATAATGAATAGCACATAATGGTATGTAAATATGACAAACTAACACATATACGACAGATAGTGAGAAAAAAAGGGTAAAGACACGTCCTCCACCTAACCTACTATAACCCACGTCCATGCAACCACCTAACCCTACCAATTAGCCTGCTACTCTAATTCGCGACCTTCACTTCTTTCTATCTAGAGTCATGTCCTCATTGAGGTCAAGTTCCGCCATATCATGTCTAATCACCTCCCCCTAGTACTTCTTCGGTCTACCTCTATCCCTCCGTGTAACTCCCAAAACCAACCTCTCGCACCCAACAGGGGCATCCGTACTCCTTCTCTGCACATGTCCAAACCACCGCAGTCTCGCTTCCCTCCTAGCAGCCTATCATTCAAACAAATTGTTGTGCATCTCACAGAGATCAACACAGGCATTATAAGTAAGCTATTGAAGCAGATATGCTTATCTAAATTGGAAAAAACGGTTACTTTCTTCTCTTTTAGAATGTGTTGGAGCCAAATTTCACTAACCATATAAATGGTAATACTGGTAGTTGTATGACATGGCTTCCTCCCTGCGATCACAAGATTAGTCCGAGTAAAAGAATACTGTCTTTCCTAATTATATTCCAATCTATTAAATACACTTTTGTGTTTTAAAATCAAGTCAATTAATACGTGCTTTGTACCTATATTTCATTGTTTTGACATTTCATAGATCGTGATTATTACAATTTGAATCACTGAACAGAATGACAGGCTCTGTATGCAAAAGGTGATAAGCAAGTTCGGATATGTACTATTCTATAAATACATGAGTTGCCACTTAATCTTATAAATGTATTTCGGTATGTCCTTGCACTACTCTAATACACTACAGCAACAGGAGTTGCCTTGCCTTCTAATTAACAAAATACATTGAGAATATTGTGCTAACATGAAAAAACAATCACTATAGTTGTCAAACACAGTGTTCCGACTTCCGGCTATGGAGTTTGCCTTTTCATACCTGTTTTGAAATGCTTTACTTGAGAGAGGATCTATCATAAACCACCTCTCTACCTTCACATGGTAGGGGTAAGGTCTACATACCCGATCCCCTCTTGTGGGATTACAGTTGGTTTGTTGTTGTTGTTGTCAAACATATTTTATTCTCTTGCTCTGCTAAAAACATTATCTTATTCAAGCAGAGCGTGCAGTTTATGGTGAGTCAATGGACAATGATTTTTCTGGTAGGAATATCAAATAGGAATGGCTTGTAACATGTTACTACTGTATTCAAGTTTGATTACACTTGCCATGTTTTTGTGAAAATATGTCCAGATGATGAGACTTGATAGGAACTTTTGCTAGCTCAACTAGTAGTTTGAGTCTCTATAGAACTGTCTTGTTTGAAGACTTACCATTGGCAGTTTAAACATGTCTTTATGTGAGAAAGAGACCAATCATAATTCAGATTAGGTTTGGTTTCTTATTAAACAATCTAAGTGGGACCTTAAGTAACTCCTATGGAGTACTAATGGAATCAATAACTTTTTTGCTCAGTATGAACAGGCTTAAGGATGCCATATAACTCATTTGTTTGTAGCAATTAGGTGAATTAGAAAATGTAGCAATATTCGAGTATCATCGCTTGCAGTGTGGGTGTTACCAGGCACTACAAGTTTTTGTCATCAATGGGTAGGGTCTGCCAGTATGATTTGGTATTAACTTGGACCAAATCTTTGAGCAAGACTCGGTCACTATTCTAAGCGTACCTGCCCTGGAAGTACTTCACTCATGTTTAGTTTTATGTTCCCCAAAGTTGGTAAGTGTTTGTTGCTTTAGGTGGCCCGTGCCAATCTTTTAGTTGGCAAGTAAATCTCATTTGCAAGTTGATAAAGTAAACAAGATCGATATCTCTGTCAGTGCTTCTTTTTCCTGCCATTGGAATTTGACATCAGCTGATACTTGAGTGCATGTCCATTTCACATTTTTCAGCATGTTTTAGTTCTGTCTTTGCTAAAGATGAATTAGCCACCTCAGAGAATCATCTTCACATCTGTTGTTTAATCTTATCTGTTTGTCATATGAAACTTTGAGCAAACCTTGACTTCATTGGTCGGGAATCTGATTATATATTTTTTAAAATAAGGTCGGTCATTGGTGTCACCTTCTTTTTATTTTAATAATTACATACTAAAAGGCCATCAAAATCCAGTGAGGAAGATTCACAAAAAAAAGATGAGGAAGAATATAGGTGCCTTCAGTTGGAAAAGGACGATTATCCATTCAAAAAGGCACTTGATTGCTGGGCATAGTGGCTAATTATGTGTTGGAGACGCGTAGCTGAATATTATTACAAAGGGGGATATTTGTACAAAAAGCCAGGATTGATATTTTTTTTGTTGTAGAATAGTATTCCATCAACTTTTTCTTTTAAGCTAATGACAACAAAGAGATGAAAAGCACAGCGTAATCTTGCACGTACCTAGGGGCGGACGTTGTCATTTGGCATAATAACAAGTTCTGTATTTTCAATGCCACATAATATGAAATTTTACTCTAAAATTTTACTCCTCTGATCCATATCAAGGGAATTGTTTGATTTTTCTTTTCATATTTATCTTTTCTTCAAATCAAATGAAGTTCTTAGCTATTTTATATTTTGAAGGAGAATAGTGCACAAATAACAAAAAATAAGTAATTAATGTAAAGATAAAATTTGAAAAAAAAAATCGTTTCTTCTTTGATATTTAAGAATGATAAATAAAAAGAAAATTTTTAATTATATATTTTAATACTACTAGATAAGTAAAAGTGAGTTGAGAAGTATTATTTTTTATTAATCTATAATATATTAAAATCGTGAAGATTCTTAGAAATGTTGTTTGAACTTTTTCCTTTCACTTTACACAAAATCATC
>JAABOM020000075.1:25587557-25599828 GCA_011800125.2 Solanum clarkiae
CTTTTTCCTTTCACTTTACACAAAATCATCTTTTTACTATTTTTTAAATTTATTATTTAATATTATTTTATATAATAATTAACAAAATTTTGTCTATCTTTGACTAAACTATCATTTTTCTTAATTTATTATTTAATCTTTTATTTATTTAGTTTGAAGATTCACTTTTGGATTAAAATTTCTTTATATTTATAATTCACTTTTAATTTAGGATTATCTAAGTTAATAATTAACAAAAATTTTGACTATCTTTGACTAAACTAATATATTAAATTAATAATATTTATTTTATTTTATTTACATATTTATTTAATGACAAATATTATATATATGTACATAATTTTTAAATTTACGTAAAATACATATACTAAACTAGCATTACTAAAAGTATATTACATACAAAAGTTTAAATAATTTTGCAAGTAAAGCCACGGCAGAGTGGTGACAGCCAATTAGCGTAGCTGTATTGATTAAGTGAAATCCCTTTTTTAAAAAATAGAATAAAATAAAATAAAAATGCACTCAAAGTGAGCGGTAAGCCTATATTAACCGGCAATTCCCGGTGCCAGTCAGCCCTTAACAGTCACAGCTTTTACAAAAGGACAGATAGGACAAGTCTCCCACTATACAAATTCTCAAGTTGTGGGACGTTGATTTCTGTATATATAAAACCCTGAATTCTGTGCCGCTGTATATTATTCCTACATTGCAACAATTTGGATATGGAGAGACCTGACCTACCCGAGGAGACGACGGAGAGGCTATTCCACAAGCGGCGTTGCTGTTTTTGCTTTCCGTCTTCAGGAGGCGTCGGCTTGAAGTGGTGGCGGAACGCACACATTGAGGAGGTGAAGGAAGGTTCTGTTTGGGCTAAGGGGATTAACGCTTTGAAGAAGCTACGAGAGTGGTCGGAGATTGTAGCGGGGCCGAGATGGAAAACTTTCATCCGGCGTTTCAATCGGAACAAAAATGCTACACATGGGAAATTTCAGTACGATCCTCTCAGTTATGCGTTAAACTTCGACGAAGGTAATAACGGAGAGGAGGAGGATTACGGGCTCCGGGGTTTCTCGACCCGCTACGCTTCAATTCCGGCGTCGGCTAGAGGGTCCTTGGATCTGAGCAGGGATGGGCCTAACATTGTCTGATTGGCTCTTTGAGTGCTGCGAAATACCAATAGCCCACAAGAGTTCAGTGGAGGAGAATGGAGATGAATGCTGCAGAGCCCACAGCTCATCATGACGGGTCAACTTTCATTCTTCCTAATGTATAATCAATTGATATACTAGTTCAGGATATTTTAGTGGTTATAGTTTTATACATTCAATTGGCTAATGAGTTGGTCAATTTGTGCATAAATAAAGATATGGAACGATAAAGAAGGATTTATTAGATGAACAAGCAACGTATTTTATTGCCAATTTAAAATTTTGCATAATTAATACTAGTTATAGAAAATCTATATATTATTTTATACAAAAGTTAAAATAACTAATACTTGAATTTACTTAATACATGAATAATTCTAACAAGCTACTGTAAGACCCTTAAGGAAATAATTTTACTTTTTATCTTGACTTTTAACGTCAGATAGGTAATTTAAATAATAGTAAAAAGAAAAAATTGAGGAGTTGGTTTGAATTTTTTTTCCTGAAGAATTTAGACACATGATGTTCACTCATCTTACCCTTGAGCTGGTAACGAGGTTGTGACGTAATATTCTCAACATGGTATCAGAGCTGAGATACTATTAATATGGCTTAAACAACTAGTAAATAGGGGTGTCAATGGGATAGTTTGGACCAGATATTTTTTAAAGAGTATATCATCTCAATTTTTTGGGAATATTCTATAATATATAATCAAAATTAAATTTTTTAAAAGCATCCCAATCATGTCGATTTTTTTTTCAATATCAGTTAGGTTAAATTCCATTTTTTTTATGTTTAAAGTATTATCTCAAAATACACTATTACTAAAATATTTTTCGCAAATATGTTCTTGAAGAAACACTTCAATTCTTTATTAAAAAGTCAAGAGAGTGTAAAGGTTTATTGCGGTATTGTTTGACCTAAAACTTTATATAGAAGAAAAAGATATTAAGCATAATGATAATTCTTGTCTATGTCTGGCAATGATATGCATATGATGAAAGAGACAAAGCAAAAATGACCCTCCCACTTTCAAACTCAATTATCTGGGAGAACAGAGATACTTTCTTGGTATAGAATTCAGTAGGTCAATTGGAGGGATTCTGATGAATTAGAGAAAGTATAATTAAAAATTTACATCTGATATGAGCTCTTCTAAACTGGCTTGGACTCCATGAGATGTCAATCAAAAATTTTGCATCAAAGGAGCTTGATGATGTGACAGGAACAACAGATGATGAACTGCTTAAAGGCAAGAAATATCTTAAATTAATAAGTTAATATGAGACAGAGAGAGTAAATGATAGATAACTAAGCGCTATTGCATTTCTTAAGGAAAAAAATTATTATATTTTTTATTCGGTTTTTTTTTATTCAAACTTGTTAATACATGAGACTATTCATCTTCGGCAAATTCAGGCCAAGTGATTGTCTCAGTGTCCTTGTGATCAGACGACCTTGTGAGGTAGACTGACAGTCCATTATGGTAAGAATAAATACAAGATGATTTGATGACGTTAAGGGTAGTGAATGGACCAAATATAACGGAGTAAAATTGAATAGACATCATATTTAGATCTTTTTGGCTTGTAGATAAAGATTTAATGGATGAAAACAGAGTACAGTTGCCATATATGAATAGAGAAAAGAGTCACAAAATCAAGTAATATAAAGAGATTTCCGAATAGACGAGGACAGATTTGGATCTTGTCACTTTGTTGAGAGATAAAGGTTTAATGGATTAGAAAGAGCGCCGTTCATGGAATTGTCAATTTTACAAAAGTGGAGATAAACCTCCTTTTCCAAAAGAAAAAAGAGGATAATCCTTTGCCTTACTGCAATTTCCTTTTTGTGGTTTTTTTTCTACTTTGCCAAGCTGTCAACTAGGACAGAGACTTGAACATTTGTTTCTTTGCAGTTAAAAATGAAAAAGGCAACATAGACTAGCCCAGACATTACCCTTGTTAGGAAGAACAAGAGGAACACACTAGCTCGGAAGCAAACTCGAACCTAATCCGAGGTTCTTGATGAAATTAAGACCAATTTTGTACCAAGACCAGATCAATTACACATCTAATTGTTAGTAAAAGATTCAGCATTTCATTAAAAGTGATCGACAACAGATTGCATAGATAGCACTCCTGACAAGAGAGTTTAAAGTCTGCATTAAGAGCAGGATTACGCTTTTTTTTGCTAAATAAGACAGTATCACACAAGATATGAAGTTATCACGGGTTCCTTTCATGGTTGACCACTAGGGGGGGTGATTTTTCTGGTGTTACGCGACTTTATATTCAGCAAAATGTCACCAGCTACCCAGGGAAAGCCCAAAGAATTACCACTTTCGTGGCAGTAACTAGGATGATAAGTGACATGGTACCATGCTGAAGCCAATTTCTGATGTTCATCCTCACAGAAATCAGTGAACCAAGATTTGACCTCCTTGTGCAAGCTTTTGGCAGAAACCAAGATTCGATCTTTCAATTCAAAGTACCTCCTGTTGTCTCGCTGCAGATACACAGACTTCTGGCGCAAATTGCCTGTCAGTATCTCAACCTCTTTCTCTGCTCCATAGTAGTTGAGTAAGCTGTTGATTTTATCCAAGTACATTTCCTTGTGAGTTTTAGCAATTTCAATGAAGGCCTCATAACCTTCGACCAAAAGGTCAGGATCATAAGCATCCTGGATAGCTCTCTCAGTGGAAAGGTCATCTGAGTTCCTACGGATAAAAGAATTGACAACACCACGATAAAGCTTCCCTAGAACCCCTTCAGAAATGTACATGGGTTTGTCCCACCTCTCCATGAAATCAGGAAACTCTTTTGGTTTTAAAAACCTGGGCATCTCAGCTGCAGCTCCAGTTTTTGCGAAGTCCACGGCCATAGAATGAAGGGTTGCTAACTGGAGGCATTTTGAATTCAGAGCTTTATCTGGTTCACGATCTGCATGAACCAAATGTGCAGTAGAGATCGCACCTAGGGTATCGCTAATCATGTAATCAACAAAAAATCTCTGAATTTCCTGCAAAAATAAGGAAAACAAACAAGAGAGGTATTCAGAAAAAAGATTCTTGGTTCATCCAAGAAACGGCTCAAGCTACCTCTAGAGTGACTTCGTGATCCATTATACGAGGTCTTCTTCCAGTGTAGTCCATCGGTGTCACTGTTTGACAAGGCATGAGACTTTCATCCCAGCTTAAGAAATAAAGATCTCCATCAAGATCACCACCAGAGCATTCATTTGGATGAGGCCTGTACATGACAATTCAATATTTTTGAGTACTAAAGAACATTTGATCTCCTTTGAGCAGTATGCAAAAGCTTTAAAGTTCTAAATTTGAGAAAAATGTCTTTTTTAATCCGTTATTGTTGTTGTTGTTGTTGTTGATTCCCTTTAAGGGGTTGAGAAGAGGAGTGTGGAAGCACAATATAGATAATAAGTTTGGCAAGGGAAAATGGGGAAAGCAGATATCTACTCCAAGAAGGCAAGACTAAGCCAACTCTCTCATCATACCTATTTTCGATTCTTCACACATGCTAAAACTTCATAATGAAATAATTTAAGACGAAAAGACACAAATGACATGAACCTCTCACGAAAGAAGATACTATAGTGCAATTGCTAGAACCATTTAGTACCTGTTAAAAGTACTGTGCTTCAATCCTAAGGTACTAGGGGTAGGCTATTAGTACTCATCGTAAAGCAATTAATAGAACCTATCAGCACTAACTACTTACTTTCAGTTATGTCCTAGTTATAAGAATCCAAAACTTTGCAAAGAGACTTCTCCATCAGTCCTCATGAAGACTGGATAAGAAAATTAAATGGTAGACGAGTCAAATTAAAAAAAATAGTTGGGATATGTAAGTTCCACAGAATATACAACAACAACAACATACCCAGTGGAATCCCACAAGTGGGGTCTGGGGAGGGTAGAATGTACGCAGACCTTACCACTACCTCATAGAAGTAGAGAGGTTGTTTCCTGGGAACCCTCGTCTCAAAACAATTTGTATTAGTGGCCAAAAAAAAAATAATTTCATAAAATGAACATTTAAAACTCTTACCTTTCTCCTTTCTGGGGAAAAATAATGCAATCCACCCAGGTCTTCTCTTCTAATGTCACCTCATACACAGCCTCAAGTACTCTTACATCTCCAGGATGAAGACAAGGATTTTTTGTAACTATAACCTTACCTCTTACTACTGAAGTTGTTTCATCCACCTTCTGGAAGAAATTTTGTGGACCATTTTGTAGCTCGGCCTTAGTCATGGTTATCCGTGCATAAACCTGGCCATACTTCAATATACCTGTTTCATCTAGGCATCCTACTAGAATTCGACCTTTTGGGACGAATATACGACACCTACTTCTTAGGTCTGAAAGCTGATTCTCAAAATGTGATTGAAGCATCATAGAGAGATAAGGCTCTGAATTGGGTGCGTATCCTTGGCGCAACATTCTCATTAAGATTTTTTTTACCTCGCCACCACCCATGCTCTCCAAAACATCTAAAGCTGCCCCATTAGTAGTCAACATCTTGCCTAGAAGACGGAGATGATTATCTAGCAGGTCTTCAAAAGCTTTATCCTCAACTCCCAAAGTAGATAAAAGGATAACAATCTCCCGGTTCAAATAGCAAGGCAGGGAATCACTCCACTTGGTAATATTAAGCATCCTGTTCTTTGACTCAAATTTAAGCATGCTGCCACGAAGAGATAGTTTTCGAAAGGAATTACGGTCAACAGCTATCACACCTTTATAACCACCATATCGTATTTGAAATGCTGAAGGGGTATGATTCAATCCACATTTCTGAGCAACTTGTCTGGCAAAAGCTTGGGAAATCTTTCCAATACCATCTGAGAAACAATAATTAACACCATCAGAGGTTACTTCAATATCTGGAAGAATCTCAACATGCTGCAACTTGACCTCCATTGTTTGAAAAGAGGTGCTAAACAATTGACCCATCCTTGCAGCACATTTCGAGATACTACGAATCTTATTGAAGCACCCCATCCACTCTCTGATATCTTCTGCCTTGACATGTTCATTAGAAGCAAACATCCAGACAGAATTTGATCGTAGCTGACTGGCCGAGAATGCCAGGAAAAAGAATCTTTTAGCTCCAATAACAATTCCTTCTCGAAGGATGGACAAAATCCGATGATAGATTTTAGTTCTGTAAGGCTTTGCAAAGATACCTTGTTCAACACTCATAGAGACAGCATTAGGAAAAAGTTTACCCCAATCCTCCTCTACGAAAGTTACTCTCAAGAAATCAGAAGCATGTGATGCGAAGTTCTTCACGATGTAATTGGAGGTTTCAAGCTCTGGACCCATGCAGTAAATCTTTGTTGGTGTGACCAAGACTCTGTGAACACTCATCATGTGATGATTAACTAACCTGCTGTAAGATGATGAAAGCTGGTTCTTATTGTTTTTACCCAAAAAATGCAAGCGTGTCTTGATGAATGTCAAAGGTTCGAAACAGATTGACTGCAACTTATGCATTTTCTGAAGGATCGTCATTGCAGTGTCCACTTCTAATTTGCCAAGAAATTCAATGAGATCTGGATCAACAGCACCAAGACTAATCTTTTGAGCATGAACAAGGGAGTTAAGCTGGAAAAGGATCTCGTATGGTAGCTTCAGATCTGAAGGGATGCTCACAAGGGGAACAAATTCAGAATCAGAATAAATATCTCCTACTTTATCCAGAATTAGATCTATCACATCCTTGTTGGAATATGGCAAACTAGAAAGCAAATCTGAACTTAACCATCTGTCTTCAGTTTCCAAGCAAAGAGAGGATGAACATCCAATAGACTTTATGTTGGAAAAATCAGTTGTCCGAATCCAAACGAACTCACAATCTTCCTTGCAGATATGATACCGGTCAGTACTGAACTTGGAAGCAACAGCAGGTCCAGAAATTCTTTGGTATAGCTTTGGTGCATGTTTTAACTGAAAGCAAAAAAACTCACTGAAATGATAAGAACACCTGGGTTCGTTTCTTTTTTCTAACAGATATTTATAGAAGATTGTAAAGTTGATTCCAATCAATCAAGGTATATTACATACTGGAAGGACATGAATGAACCATCTTTTCAGGGAAAAGAAGAAGAAGAAAGGTATGAATACCCCAAGAAACAGTTTTTGCCGCAGAAATAAAGGTTAACGGATCGAAAAATTTCAGCAATGTCAAGATTTCATTTCAGCATATTGTTACTCCATTTACCTTCAGAGGATTGTTGTTTTCTATTGCATGTATCACATAAATCAATTCAAAAAAACAGCTATCCCTTCGTTCTAACTAACAGTGGAAGAAATTAAATTCAGACTCCTTTATAAGTCAGAGACTACAAATGTGTTCTTAAGACCAAATAGTGACAGAAGAATCTACGACACATGCATAATCCCATCTAATTTAGCCCGCCATGAAAATAGCCTTATTAGTCACGTAGTTATTGTTAAGACTTTTAACTGATCTTGCATCCTAAGTACTTCTAAAATTGTTTTAACTGATCTTGCATCCTAAGTACTTCTAAATCCTCCTGTTCATTAGTCAAAACAGCCACAGACTTTTGGTACGACCATCTAACTATTCAGAAACCAAACAAACTGTGAAACTGTATAATCAGTCAAGTTTCATGAAAGATCAACGGAAACCTGATTCCCTCAATTCAACACAGTAGAAGAATGCTGAACAGCACTAATTCCTCTTCCCTTTTTTTTCTTTTGTAACGAGTACTGATTCCTACTTCGAAGTTTTACCTTTCTATTAATGTCCTTTTTATTCACTTGCACTATATAATATCCTTGACGTTTCTATGTAAATTAAAGTCTGAAAATGTCCTACCAACTTCTTTCTATAGTGAAAGTGAAACATACTACAACATAATATGTGTTCCAGAACAAGCATACATTGCATCTTCCCCAAAACTATGCAGCTCACAATCTGCATGGATTCTGCAGCTTATTTTAACTTCTAATGACATCTAATTGCATAGACAAACCAACAATGTCCTCCTTCAAATTGGAGATTTACCAAAAAGAAAATGTGCAACTGCAAGTGATGAAGAAGAACTTAATTTTTTTGAATGAGGTACAACTTTATAGGCCACTTTGTTAAGGTTATCCTCGCGTCCTTCGTAAATCATATAACGCGCTCTTGGGTTACTTGAAGCAAATTAAATTGGAACCGGAAACAGGAGGTTTTGACTAGATTGCAAGGGTTCTACATTCAGCTCGGAGAAGTGCATGTAGGGGTTCATCAAGAAACTTCAGTTGGTTATAAGTCTGGGAAGTTCACACATTCGTTCCAAACAGCTTTAATCTAGTTGATTCACTTCATATTTAGACTCCGCCCCTGTGAATTAGAGATTGTGTGAGTTCAGTTGAGCATGATTCACATCGTGCCACTCGACTCTTTATTCTAACTTATAGCATTGAAAATCCATTACCACTTAGTTTCTACAGCTGAGCTTTTACTCTATGGTTTTTATTTTCTTCTTCAACCCTTGAGATTGTATCACTATTATAGGAAGTCTAAACACATAAACACAAAAAAGAAAATTGCAAGCCCTAAATAAGTAAAAATAACTAAAAAAAATTCAAGATGGGTAAGAGAAAAATCATACCTTCAAAAGAAGTGCAGATTTTTGGTTTTCCAAAGAGCACTCAGTAGCCTCGGCAATGTCGCCAAACTGTACTTCCAACCTGTAACATTCCCCTGCATGACTAACCCAGAACTCAAGACTCTTCCTTTCAGGCATGATCAATGTCTTAACATCTTCCCAAGACTCCAAAACCTCCATAATCTCATTCTTGACCAGTAACCCAGTATGCAAGATTCCGGCATGGAATCTGCACTTGGGTTCAATGGGCCTTGAAATAATATCATCGAAAGACGAGGAGAGAGTGAGTTGGTACCCTTTAAAGACGACAAGTCCTTGTTCTGACAGAGTTAAAGACTGCAATTTTGCTTCCAATGTTTCGAATTGGACTCTACCATGGCCTCTTGATTTCCAATTCTTGTGCTCAGAGAAAATATCACAGGCAAAGACTGATCCTTTACCGATTAAAGAGTCGAAGAAGTCGAAAAGATCTTTGGCTATGGCAGATTGAGGTATATTTGAGACCCTCACAGTTGCTGTAACTTTCTTCTCTACACTCATTGTTGGGAGTGATGAATTGGAAAAGCTCAATGGGTGTTTTCTCTCTTTTCTTAAACACCAGCTACAGCAGGACTCCAATCTCAATAAATAAAATTACTCCTATTTTTGTTTCTGTAGATTTAATTCACAATATTATTGGTCTAACATAGGAAATTATAGCATTTAACTATTATAAATTCTAAGACAAGTGAGATACTACGGGGAAAGAGCGAAGAGGACAGAATATATGCAGATATCATGGCTAAGATAAGAAATTTTTTGTATAATTTAAGTAGAGAAAGATTGTGAAGAGAATAGAATATATGCAGATTTCACGATTAAGATAGAAATATTTCGCATGATTTAAATAAAAAAAAAAGACAAATTTTAATTATTTTTTTCACGTGTAATTCATACTAATTAAAATTACAATATCTACTTTTTATATTTAAGCAGAGTCACAATTTTAGTGCCTCTGAAAAATAATTACAAAAAGAGAGTTATGCCCTATCCTTTGTTATAAGATGTAAAAATTGAGATTATAGCTTGGCCAAAATAGTATTTAGAAGCAATAATAAAAAGATTCAATTCACAATATTATTGGTCTAACATTAAAAATTATACTAGCACTTAATTATTATAAACTCTACAATAAGTAACATGTGAAGAGAATAAAATATATGCAGATTTCACGGTTAAGATAAAGAACTTTTCGCGTGATTCAAGTAAAGAAAGAGATAAATTTTAACCTTTTTTCACGTGTAATTCATGCAAATTACTATTATAATATCTATTTTTTTGTATTTAAGCAGAGTCACGATTTTATTGCCTCTAAAATATAATTACAAAAAGAGAGTTATGCCCCATCCTTTGATATAAGATGTGAAAATGTAATTTTTTCAAATTATAGTGGTATAATGTTAATATACATCACATATGTTTGTTTAGTTAGTTAATTTACCCTAAATAAATATAAAATATATATATATATAATATCACAGCTGGAGAGTCCCAATATCATGCCACGTAGCACACGAGAATGACTTTGGTAATAATAATTAATGACATAAGCAGAAGGATTAGGAATTCTAAATTGATGTTTGAAGCACGGTCCGATAAGAATTAGGAATTCTATATACTTAATTAAGGAAATAAAAGTAATTAACTTGATAGGAAAGTAATTTATGTTCCATTACAGTATAAGTAGCTTCATAATTCAGATTACTTTGATTTGCAACGTAGATTATTAATATCGACTTCAGTAGGAGTAAATTTTCATGCTACTAATGCGGAGCTAATCAACTTATTTAAGAGATGCTTTAAGGGCGAAATATTTTTTCGTCAATCAAATCCGATCCAGATTGCGGATATCTACGGAGATCAACCACTATGGGAGATATTTGGAGAGGAGTGGGACTCTATCATCGATAGAGTTTGTGATACAAATTTTCAAAACCAATATAGTAGTTAATCAATCTCATTTTTAGCTAATTAAAATACAAACTTCTTTTCCCCCTAATCTGGGCTTCATACTGGTAATTTCCAAATGATGGATTATTCCTGAACTCGAGTTAATTTCTTAAATTAGATTATGATTCAATTTTTCGTAACTTAGGCATGTTAATCTCTTTTTTTTGTGTGTGTCAGTAGTAATTAGACATGTATATTATTTGAAGTCATACTGAAAACAAAATTAAAAAATAAGAACTTGTTTGACTGATTATGTGCGTCACTTGAATCAAGATAAAAATATCTATTCAACTTTACTTATTATGTATACCTATTATGTACACAACTTTAATTATCCTGAAATTTTTAATTTTTATATCTTCAAATTAAATATAAAATCAAATTTAATAAGTGGTAAAAAATTTATATCTTCAAAATATAGATATATTGGTGTGAAAAAATTATAAAATATATTAGTTATTAATAACTTTATCATGTTTTTAGGTTATTGAAAAATGGTATTTTGTATTTAAAGTAAAAAATATTATATCAAAATTTAGCAAAAAAATTAGAGAATGATCAAATTGCACCACTGTAATAAATATAGTGTACTATTAATGCTCCAAGAAAAAGAATATGGATGATTTTGAGTCCAAATCCAAAGATAATGGACTATTTTAGCATTTCTCGTAAACATTATGTACTATTAGTGCTCCAAATAAAAAAATATGGATAATTTTGAATCCAAATCCAGAGATAATAAATTTATTTTGATCATTTCCTCATGAAAATCAAACAAATTAATGAAAAAGAGAAAAAAGTGGGGGCTCTCAGCTCCTAAGAATGGATAAAATAAATAATCATAATACACCGAAAATTACTCTCTCCATTTTAATTTATATATTTTTTATTTAATAATAAGTTAATGGTACAAATATATCCTTCAAATTTATAATTTTAAGTAGTTTTTTTTGTTGCAGATTTTAAATATTTTTAATTTATTTGGAAAAATGGACAAAGTAAAGATTATTTTACTCTTATTCTCATATATAGAACTAATTATAAGAATCTATATCAGCACGAGCCCAACATATGTTATTTTTTTTAATTTTGATTCATGTGATATTAATATTTTTTTTTAATTATTGCTACTTATAGCATATATTTTGTTATTTTAAAATAATATATATTATTTATATTGTTTCAATTTATATTATAGATATAAACTTTTGAGAGTTAATCAAAATTTTATTTAATTTTTGAATTGTTAATTAATTATTGTATTTGTAGTACTGTAAATTTTAAATAATATATATTATTCTCCCTGTTTCAATTTGTGGTGTTGATAAAATTTGAAGAAAATGTTCATATCCATCACTAAATGGATTATGTAGTTGAAAAGAAATACATAGTTCAATTTTGCTCACAGACATATGTTGACACCCAATTTTGACCGGCCTACAGTCCATTTTAGAGTGTCTATATATTAAAATAGATGTTTTATTTTT
>JAABOM020000075.1:25626215-25647179 GCA_011800125.2 Solanum clarkiae
TTCTCTGTTAGTCTTTTAAAATATTTTAATGATTTCCTAATTATCCGCAAAATTAGGTGGCGACTCTGTGTCATTTCTAATTTCAAGAATTAGTTTTGCTCAAATTAATTGAGTTTCGACTGATTCTCGATTTTCTAATAATTTTTAATTTTTATTTTAAAGCCGGTCATTTTTCAACATAACAAATACCGAGTTGCTCGCTCTTTTAATATAGTTAGAATAAGAATGACCTTATTCAGTTATTATTCAATTTTTAACATCTTCAACCATATAGCATGTGCGATATTCCTTCATTTACTTATACTGCTCACATGGCAAAAGCAAAATCAAAACAAAAGTTTAGGTGGGGAAGGGGGCAAAATGCATATAAACAAAAATAGGAGGAATAAAGTGAAAAGAAGGCAGGAGGGAAACATAATGTGATAAACGCAGCCGTTTAGTGGTTGCCTCCAGTCCCTAAAGGAACGTCGCAGTTGCTTCTATTAAGTTTCTTTTAATACAAGAAAGTTCTAGATTCCAATCAAAACCAGCAATTAGCAGAAATCATCGTTCGCGAAATCTCTCCATATCTCTGTAAGTTCGATCTTCTTTGTCCCTTCAGTTTTCAGTTTCCAAGTGGAATTTGTGTATGCACTCCTTTTCTTCATCGAACGAAGCTAGGGTTTTACGATCCTTAGTTTCGTCTTCTAGCGGCACAATTATGCTTTCTCTAAGCTATTTGTTTATTTATAGTTTATGTATTTTTTTCGTTTTTCTTATATAGGAATTGACAATGGAGACTGAACAACCAAAGCCAGCGGCTGAAGACGTGAAGATGGATCTATTTGAAGACGATGACGAATTTGAGGAGTTTGCAATTGATGAAGGTGAGTAAGCATTGTTCTTCTTCTTTCTTCCTATCCTTGTATTGAGTGTTGTATTTTCCGTATGATATCATGGATCATGTTTCTCTGTTCCTAAGATTCTTGCTAAGAGTGTAAAACAGAATAAAATTAGATGAAGCACCATTTCTATTGTTTACATTATAGAGAGGCATCAATTGTATTATATAAGTGGGAGTTTCTGCAAATATCAGGTAATATGTTATGTTACTTGTACTTTGAATCAGGAAGGAGTTTAATTGAGTTAGAGTATCCCTAGTGAACTTGTTCCCACATATCCAGTGTAATACCATGAGTCAGGTCTGTTGGGCTGGCGTAAGATGTACGCAGACCTTACCCTACTTTTGTTGTTTAGAGATTTCTAGTATATTCTTGGCTCAAAAATGTTTCCGTTCAGTTTACATGCTAAAGTTTTATTTCATATGTATATCTCAGACAATGTTTTAAACTTTTCAGATGTACCTATATGTGTGTGGTGTGTGTGTTCATCTATAGCAAGTAAAAATATATAACTATTTATAAATCCAAGAATCCGGCCACCAATGTGTCTCAGCCATAGCTGTAGTCAACACACACTAGGTGAGTTGACGAGTTGTGGTGCATATCCCACACTCACACTCAAAATATTGTTGGATTAACACGGATGTTCTGGGAGGGTTCTGAAGAATCAGCGTGACATGTTGCCAGCAACTGTTGCTCAATAATAAGTGATGCCGGTTTATGAAGTAGTTGCTTGGTTATATTCTCAGTGTTGAGATCTTTGCTGATACCAGAGTAAAATGGATTGATTCCCCTCTTCTAATAGATTATTAATTATTTCCTGATTTTTCATAAAGGTCATGTTGACTAAAACTCCATATCTATTTTTCTTGATAAAGTAAGAGATGGTATAAATGGCATCAAGAAGATGCAGGTTAGATAGTTAAATGAGATTGTAAGCTCATTTACAAGTGCCTATTTAATGACTAAACAGCTTCCAAAGTCCAAAAGGTCGACGTTAGAGTCTAAGGGGGCTAACCTATCGTAACCATATAAAGTTAAAAGACAATTGGTCTTATTGGATTGAAGTTTATATACAATTGAAGCACCTGTTGTTTCTCTCTTTCCACACACACCAAAAAATACTTGTGGGATCATTTTCCAACCTTGTCTAATGGATTTATCAACTTTCCAAGAGTTCCAACTAATGTAAGCATCCTTTATAGAAGGCATGACCCAGTTCAAACCAAAAACAGAAAAAAAAACAAATTCCAAAATTCAGCAGTCACTGGACAATGAAGGAATAGATGTTTGTTTGTGTCATAAGCTTATTGGCACATGAAGCATCTATTGACTGTTATCATGCCCCTTTTCTAGTGGTTATTCTGAGTGAGACAGGCCTCATGCAGGCTGTCCAGATGAAGCATAGGACCCTGAGAGGGGCTTTCGTCCTCCAAATGAGTTTCCAAGGCCACATCTCTATCATTTCATTCTGAGCACACCATGAAGAATACCCTGCTTTTACTGTGTATTGTCCATCTTCCCTATCCCATTTGATTTTGTCTGGGCTGTAATCATCTGGAGAGAGCAGCACTCCAATTTGGATAGTAGTTGTAGAAAATTGTTTAGTTCCTAATCTTGAAAATTTCTTCTGAACAATGGCGTCCATGCATTATTTCTCCGGTCTGGGAGATGTTAGAGTCTGGTTCAGAGGATATTGAGAAGAGAGTAGAGAAGTCCCTTGCGGAGTCGCGCTCCCTAAACGGTTGTACTTAATTTAATGTGAATGTCATTACCTGCTTTGTAGTTGCATTGCTAGTTAAAATCTCCCCAGGCTCTTCCAAGGACCAACACAATATGGAGCTATGGATACATTAGTGGACCAATGTGATAATACTCCATGTTTTGCAGAAACTTATTAACTTATTTTGAAAAATGGGAACCCTATTGATATTTCGAAGAGACTTGAGATAAAATCTAAGTTGCTTAGATTCCGGTTTGGGTGTTTGATATAGTTGTAGATGTAGAGGTGGAGTCTTTCATAATCCAAATTTTAGAATGGCGGTTTGGATCCAAGTATGGTTATGGATGCAACGATCTGGCTTATAATTGTTAGAGAACCAAAGATGAGCAAGAGAGAAATTAAGACTTTGAGGCGTGAAAGATCACTATCTTTCAAGAGTTATTGCCTGTATATACTTTAGGAATTACAAACAATTCTCTATCAGGATACGACAAAGCCTGAAATCATATATGCAAATTGAATACGTTATTTCAGGAATGTCTTCATATTTATAGAATCTAATAAGGAGACTTTTCCAAGTCGCTCATTGATTTATGTCAAAATATTGAATTCAAAGTTTATATAAACAAAGTTGTTTAAAATAAAATTACAAAAATAAAATCTTTAATTAAAGACCCAACCCAACCCCCGTCCAAGCCCCTGTAGACTTAATTAAATATATAAATATATATAGACTCTCAATTTAGTAGACTTAATGGTCCTGGCCTTAGAAGGCCCTAAGGGTGGCAAGAAGCCACTGATGTGGGACTTCCCATACTACAACTACATAACATATATGTTAACATCATTGTAGGTCATTAGCTCCTTTTATCTCGCAATGTGGGGATTGTTATATAGTGGTGGTTTCTTGCCAACTTTAAGGTCTTATAAGGCCAAGCCCTTTAAGTCTATCAATTGAGTAAGTTTACTTTTATATATGTCTATATATTATATATCTAAGTGACTTCGACTTGTAACTACGAAGACACCTTTGAAGTAACATGGTCAGTTTGCATATATGATTTCAGGCCTTAGTTATATCCTGGCAGAATTTTATTTGTAATCCCTAAAGTGCATATAGCAGCAATAACTCTTGAAAGATAGCGATCTTTCATGCTTCGAAGCCTTAATTTCTCTGTTAATCATCATTAACTTTCTAGTGGAAAGTACCTATTCTACTGTTTAAAATCTATAGAGGCATCAATTGTATTAATTGAAGGGATTTCCTGCCAATATGAATTAGTAGTATGCGATGCCACCTGGACGTCGAATCTGGAAGGAGCTGAACTGTAGGTAAGGTAGAATATCCTTTGCTATCTTTTGTCAAAGGCTTTTTTTTTTTTGGGGGGGGGGGTTTGAGCTCCTTGCAGTTTATTTTGAGTTCTCGATATCTCAAAAGCTCTAATTTAACTTTTGTTTGATAAAAGGTGATATCTTTTGCTTAAACCATTGAATACCATCTCCAGTCAAACCAAGTTTGTTTGAGCTTTGTTATTTAGTGCTTTGTTTTCCTGCTTGGAATTTGTAAGATATGCAGGTCAAATGAAATACCATTGTCTCCATCCCTAGTGAATTGGGTCATGTTTATTAGGGAATGGAACACTTCCATTTTACCTTTTGAACAGGAAGCACTGAGGAGAAGTGCGAGCATTAGTCTAGTTGGTCTTACTGAGTTGATAGATGCAGCACATTGCTCAAGGTGTCTGTTTTTATATTAGCTGTCATATAGACTTTGATATATCAAAATTTGTTATGGCTCATTTACAGCTGTAAACAAGACCAAAATCTCAAACATTGCTTATGGTTTATCCTATCTACATACAAGCCTCCACTACTTATTTATTCATCCAACTAGCAAGTGAGAGAGCACACAGTTGGTATTTATTTATTTATTTCAGTTGGTATTTATTTCGACTTACTGAATAGTAAACTTGTACCTGCGCTCCCCCCTCTTCCACTTTACTACCAGACTGTCTTCTTGAAGAATAACTACATTTCTCATGTAATATGATGGGGTTTTTGCCAGCCTATGTTACATGGAGTCGTGGATGCTGGTCTAGGTATCTATGAGCATGCATCTTGCAGTCAGATTCATTTACCGAATCTTAGGAGTAGATGTAGGAGTGCACACTCACAGGTTTAGGTGTATGACTAATGACTGTATAGTATAATACATTCACATTGCAGTAATTAAATTGAGTTGAATTTGAATTATATTATATTAAAGTTAAATAAGTTCTTTTTAAGTAAATTTTTATTTCATATGTATATCTCATACAATTTGGAAACAGCCTCTTGCAAAAATGCATGGTAAGGCTGCGTACAGTAGATCCTTGTGGTCAGGCCCTTTCTTGGACCCTGCGCATAGCTGGAGCTTTAGTGCACCGGGCTTGCCCTTTTAGGTATATCTCATACAATAATGAAGTTTTTCAGATGTACATATATGTGTGTGTAGATATATGGCAAGTAAAAGTATATAACTATGTATCAATCAAATAAACCGAAATTTCCAGCCACCAGTGCGACTCAGCCATAGCTATAGTCAAACACACTCTAGGTGAGGCGACTAAACACTGTACGTATCACACATCCACATTCAGATCTTGTTGTAAACATGAGTGTTGCTGGAGGCTTTTGAAGGATCATTGTCTATAAATATTGTTGAATAATAAGTAATGCTAGTTTATAATGTAGTTGCTTGTTTATTTTCTCTCTGGTAAGATCTTTGCTCATTTCTGAGTAAAGTAGAATGATCCCTCTTTTCCAATAAATTGTTTCCTGATTCTCTTTATGAGATCATGTGTTCACCAAGTATCCGTCTCCGTTCTCTCTTGATTAACTTATTT
Source organism: Solanum clarkiae (assembly GCA_011800125.2). NCBI lineage: Eukaryota > Viridiplantae > Streptophyta > Magnoliopsida > Solanales > Solanaceae > Solanum > Solanum clarkiae. Next base: position 25,631,705 of record JAABOM020000075.1, read on the forward strand.
TGATAAATAAGAACCATATTTTTTTTCTCTTCTCAAGAGAAAAAACAAAACATTTTTGATATGTCAAAGATATTGTGATAAAATAGAATCAAATACACACACACATATTGCTTGGACAATAACATTGATGGTCAAACAAGAGCTCTATTGATTCTTCAAATTGAAAGTTAAATAAAACCGAATAGCAGTAATAATATTTTTATTTTTCAAGTAAATTTGAGCAACTTGCGTATTTCCTATCAGAGCTCTATCACATGTAGCTCTTGTGTAAGCCTTTATCATGAATGGGAAAAAAGATACAGAAAGGATCAGAAACGTTATGCCACCACATGAATTAACATGATGTTCGTAGCTTGTCACCTAAGTAATGTTTGGAGTAGCTGACTTTATGGTTTAAAGTTCTAGGGGGTCCCCAAAGACAGATGGCCTTCTTGATGATTATGAGTTTGGTTTCACCTTTAAAATGTGCTCATTTTTATTTTGTCCTATTAAAATGCTATGGAAGGGTCTCTTGTTCAAGCTATCTGAGGCTCATGGCTTGCAAGTGTTATTTTCTTAATGGAGTAAGGAATTTTTATTTTAAAAAAGGTGAAAACTGAGGAAGTGGTGTGGTATATATGCTTGCAAGTGTTTCTAAGACTCTTTTGGTTGAACAATATATTGACAAATGCCTGTATTTTGGTATGAGAAAAAAAAATTAATGAGGTAATGGAGCTGGAAGGGTAAAAGTGTTGTCATTATGGATCAGGTAATTCTGGTCTGTTTTCCTCAAAAGATTTGCACAAAACTTTGGTAACGTTCTCCTTGGCGACCCATCTCTGAGGAAGCTAGACAATTAATACTATTTCTGATCTAGTCCTTTTTCTTTTTCTCCTGTCATTAATATTCCTCACGAAGTTTAGCATGCTATGTCATTTTCCACGGATATAACTGAGAGTCAAGTTTATTAATTTGAGAATCTTTAGGTACACCAGGATATACTTGAGAGTCAAGTAGCTTATTAAGTTGAGAATCTTTAGCCATGTTACCCAGATCCTTCCATGCTAAACAGTTAGGTGCCTTGTAAAATTGACCCTAATATCTTTTAGATATTGGTAGCATTTTGTGTGCCCTATGTGCTTTTTTTCCCCTTTGATGTATTTGTTGGAAAATCCATTATACTGATAGGATTCTGCACAACTTTGCTGTTATTTCTCTACTGAATTTTTGTGTTACATCTGGTCATGGTTTTCATGTAATGAAATTCAGAGTGGGAGGCCAAAGAGGAAGACAAAGAAGTAACCCAACAGTGGGAAGATGATTGGGATGATGATGATGTGAACGATGACTTCTCTCTGCAGCTCAGAAAGGAATTGGAAAGCAACACTGAGAAGAAATGAGCTTACATTTGCACATAATTTCTTTTTCTTCTCAACGTTGGACCATGTTTCTATTCTGGATTCAGATGTTTCCATATGTTTGTACTAACTACTTTACTGATAGAACTTGGCTTTCACCCTTTTATGGATAGTATGAGACTTGCGGCACACAAAACTTAAATTCAGTTCCCCGAGATCTTAGTTTTCTGATCAAACTTCATGTTAGTATCCATTTTTTGTCGCTTTTAGTGTTTCTGAATGATCAAACATTCATGTCTCCCTTGAAATTTTCAAAGAAATCTGCTCCGACTTATGCAGCAATCTGAGAATATCATAAAAATACAAGAATCAGAAGAAAAAAGAATCACACTCACAAAAAAGTAAGTTTGGTGGAAGGTGTTTCATTAGTTGAATATTTATTGCCAATTAATGATTGGCCAGTGTAGCCAGCATTGTTGGAGCCCCTATGAGATATTTGCATTACTTATAAGAGATTGATCCAGGCCAACGGCTGTTATTGAGCCCAAAATGCTTTGAACATCAACTGGGAAAGAACATGAAACTCTTAGAAAACCTACCCAAATAAGAAGGGGTAGAGGTATAGTTCCAAAATGAGCTCAATAATTCTTTTTAGTCTTTATTTTTATATTACAAAAATATATGTATAAATATTTAATTTAGACATATAAAATTTAAATTTTAATGGTAGACTCGCTAATAAACTTTCCGGCATAGGCATCATCAATAAATAGGCATAATGCGGACCAAGATGATCCACCTTCTTCCATAGCTTCCTCTGCCTTTTCTCCCAATTGCTTCACCTTCTTCCTCACCATTTCTCCCATCAACTCTCTCACCATTTTCTCAACCTCTTCAGCTTCCACAAAACCCCTCACTGATCCATTTCTCGGCATAATTCTCAATCCAACCCCAGTTTCCTCTGTCACCATTCTTGTATTTAAGTGCTGCTCAGCCATAAATGGTAGTGCTAAAATAGGGACTTTGTGAGCCATATTTCATAAATGAGAGCCTTTTTCTATTGTTTTCTACACGGTCTTCTAGAATTGTCTTAAATGACAACGTCAGTATTACTATTCTTCAGAAAAGGATAATTCTATTTAATTTAAATAATCTATTGATACATCTTTAGTAACTCAATTTCAGCCTTGCTACAATCATACCTCTTAAATTTTGTCATGACTACCTATTTAATTTGTTTGGATATTCAACTCTTATAATTAGTACCAGAAGACATTTAAACCAAGGCAAAAACATATGTATTTTTTTTAATTTTTAATACAAATTATTACTTAATATATTTCTATAAAATGATTTCTGGAGATATGTTTTTCTAAAAAAAATATTAGTTTCAGGTATAATTTTCTCAATTCAACATTGAAAAATATTTTTTTACTGAATCAATCATTATATGAATTGTTAACATAATTCTATAAGTAATGAATTAATAAATTTTCAATAAAGATAAAGAGTTAAAACAATAGGATTTGATCCAAGAAGTTTGATTACTTGAAAATTTTTATTTAAAAAAAAAAATCATAATTCACTTTATTCAGCACTTTTCGACTATTTTTAAAATATTTTCATAAAGTATTGCTCTTTCTTTATTAAAGATTTGAGGAAAGAGAGTGTAAAAGAAGTTTTAAAAAAAATAATGTGATTGTTAGAATTAAGAATATTAGAAGGTAAAATAATATTTTCTTGATTTCTTCTATTTGAATGGGTTAAGAAAAATAATATAATATATTTCTTTTAAAAAATATACTTATAGCATAAATAATTAATACTTTCAAATTCAACAAATTAAAATAATAAATATTTTATTTATAATCTATGACTACTCATGTGGAAGAACAAATCATTTCCCCACGGACGCTGACAAGACAGTAGAATACTAGAATGGGGAGAAGTATCGAAATCATTTATGAATTTCGCGTAACTTATTAATTTTAATCCCCAAATTATTGATAATTTTAAAAATATTTTTCTGTTTAACTAACTAAATTAAAATATATCTCTCATCTATCACAAGCATTAAAAACACTCATCTACTTGATTAACTAAATTAAAATACACCCTCAATCTACCACAAAAGTATTAAAAATACTCATTAAATTGATAAGAATTTAGGGGTGTTTTTCATTATTGCAAAATTACGGGTGTATTTAGATTCAATAAATCAAGTAGAAGAGTATTTTTTAACACTATCAATAGTCTAAAAATAAAACTAATTAATAATTCATTCTAAGTTTGAGAATACTTTTAATATTTATCGCTACTAAAATATTCTCTTCTATGTAATACGATATGATAGACGGTGTCTACACATGGTACAATCGAGGATTTGGTTTTACCATTATTACTTTTTATTGATTCATAGATATCTCTATTTCTGCTTGTGTCAATTTCTTGTCGCTTTAGTGTTTCTAATTGATCAAGGCAGTACTATGTCAGTATTCAAGCCTCTTCAAATTTTCAAATAAGTCTGCCTGACTTGACTTAAATGTTGCAATCTAAAGAAGTTAATGGGTCCATTTCTTGTAAGAGAAATTAAAGACAGACAAAAGGTGCCCAAATGACTCTGAACATACAGTCAACTATTCCATCATACAACAACAACAATAAAATTATTTCAATGTCTCAAAGGTTCCGCCCATTGCGGGGTAAGAAAGGTCAGATGTACGCAGTCTGACTCCTATGTTTAAAAATATAGCGCGACTATTTCCGGATGACCCATGATGAGCGTCGAAAATTGCATTGACTAACTGTTACTTCACAATTGAAAAAAGCGCAGACAGTTTAAAGAGTCATTTTGTTTTATTCCATCATACCCCAAAGCCAAAAAATAGTAAATCTTTGACTCCATCTGATCAAATAAACTGCAAACTCTTTATTAGATGATCAAATTAAAGCAAACCGTTGTTAATTATCGAACACAAATATATGCGCAAACGCTTTAAACATCAACAAGGGGAGAACATGAAATCCATCGCTAACTAGCCGGGCGAAGTTATAATATTAGATACGGATTTATACGAAGTTATTAGTTTTATAAATATTTAATAATCGATAGACTCTAAATTCTAACTCCGCCCCGACTAGTAAGTTGAGATTTCAAAGTTTTCCGGCGCAGGCATCATCAATAAGTAGGCTTAATGCGGACCAAGATGATCCACCTTCTTCCATAGCTTCCTCTGCCTTTTCTCCCAATTCCTTCACCTTCTTCCTCACCATTTCTCCCTTTTCACCATCCATTAACTCTCTCACCATTTTCTCAACCTCTTCAGCTTCCACAAAACCCCTCACTGATCCATTTCTCGGCATAATTCTCAATCCAACCCCAATTTCCTCTGTCACCATTCTTGCATTTAAGTGCTGCTCAGCCATAAATGGTAGTGCTAAAATAGGGACTTTAGCACATATACTTTCCAAAACAGAGTTCCATCCACAATGACTCAGAAATCCTTTGATGCTTTTGTGCCTTAAAACTTCAGTCTGATCTACCCATTCTTTCACTATGAATGCTCTGTTTTTTACCCTGTTTTCAAACCCCTGTAAATGCTCCAGAACTTTTTGTCTTGTCACCCATAAGAAACATGTGTTTGATAATTCAAGCCCCTTTGCAATTTCTTGTATTTGCTCGGTGGAAATTTCTGCTTGAGTACCAAATGCTACGTACAGAACAGGCTGTTTTTCTGCCAGTTTATTATTGAGCCATTGCATCCATGTTTGTGAGATTGTTTCTTTGATGGTCCGCTTGGCAAGGCAAAGAGGCCCAACGCACCATGATTTGGGTCCAAGGTGTTGGTTGAAATAATCTGCAAATCTTGGTTCCAGTTCATAAAAGCTGTTGGTTATCATGCCACGGCTCTTTCCAAAGGAAATACCTGTTCAACATAAATACACTTAACCTTAATATTAGTAAGCTTCCAATATTTCAAAAAATTAAACTTCAAAACTTTTATGCTTAATAATGATATACTCCCTTCGTCTATCTTTACTTATCCTCTATTAATTTAACACACAGATTAAAAAATACTCTCTCTGTCTCATATTAAATAAATTTATAAGGTATTGCACACATATTAAGAAAAATATTCAAAGACAAACTTTATACCATATTTTCCACTATTGTCCTTTATAAAATCATAAATATATAGTATAATTTATTTTCTAGAAAATGTAAAAGTTCAATAAATAAAAGGCAAATATGAAAAAAGTTTCAAACATTCATCTTGAACTTTGAAAAATTCAACTATTTTGAATCTTGAAAAATGTCTCAAAAATTTAATTGATTTGAGACGAAGAGAGTAGTAAATTATGGGGTAATTATACTAAATAATTCTTTGAATATAATATTTTGAAAAATGTAATAGAGAAAAGATTAGAATTAATGATAAGAGTAAATTAGAAATAAGTATAAAATTATCTCTTGATGTTGCACATATTTTGTTAGACATTTCAAAATAGTACTTGGAAGAAGAAAAATTTAGGGAGTATTTTTAAGCTATAATCACATAACTGTCCAATAGAATATTTGGTCAAACTTTATATATCTCCTTACTTTGAAGAGCTTTTTCAGTGAGAAGTACTTTTGGAGCCTAGCTTATTTGTGTTTGCCAACAGTAATTTGTGCATCATCAAAGTTCCAAGAGTGCTTTTGAGGAGAAATTGAACCTTAAAAGGTTCATATTTTTATCTCCATTAAAAAATATTAGTCGAACACTTCAATTTTCTAAGTTGTCTCTGAACAAATTAACGTATACTTTCAAGTTTTTGCACGAAATTCAATCTAACACGTGAAGGCCGAAGGGTCAGGGCGTATGAAGACAAAAACATAAATATAAAATTTTATAACATTGTAGTATGATGAGCAAAAATACCTTGTTCTAACATAAAGTCCACAGCTACACCTTTTGGCTGAAGGTCTCCAAATGGAGGTTCAAAATCATTTCTTGTTAACTTCAACCATGGAAAACTTGAAAACGTAAAAGACTCGTCTGGTGAAACAGTTTCAGTATGAGGACGTTCTATTCCAAGAAGTTGATACAGGGACGTGGCGAAAACACTCATACCGAAAAAAAGGTACCTCGGGATACCAAATTTGTGGGCGGATTCTTGAGTCCATCCGAGAAATGCGTCAGAAATGACACACGTAGGTGGATGCTGCAAAGCTGATAGAGCCTGCTCGAAGAGCGGCTGCATCAGCTTTGTAGCTCTAGCGAATTGATAGAAATATGACATGGAAGGAAGCTTCTCGGTATTTTCAACACCGGGAGGGATGTCATGTACATCTTTAGGAAAAGGAAGTTCGATAACGGAGATGGATGGGTCTCGTAGAAAATCGCGGATGGAGGGGCCGTTAACAGGGGTGGTGAACACGGTGACGCCGATGAAACGGTTGCGCAAAAGGGTGGCGAGGTGGAGGACAGGGATAGTGTGACCATGAGACATGAAAGGAAATATGACAAAGTGTGGTGATGCAACTGTCCCCATTTTTTTTCTTGTTTGGTTTTCTGGATATTCACTTGGGAAAGCCAAGGTTGGTGTTATATATATATATATATATATATGTTGGATATTTACCAAGGAGAATAGAAATTTTTCATATTATATTTGTGGCAAGAAAAGAGTTATGATTCTATAAGTAGAAGTTTATTCCGTTTAGCTTAGTAACATTTATAATGCAGTCATAAAGATATGAGTTGTTTTTTTTTAAAAAAAAGTGAGTGATAACTGTTATATTAGCTTTATTATTATTTTGAGTGAAATGTGTGAGGTTATTTTGGATTGTTATCTCTTTTTATGGATGTAGATTGACCAAATCATATTAAAATTTTATATCTCTTTATAATATATTTATTGATTGTCTTTTTATTCATGATCATTTAAAATTTATTTTATTAACTTTGGCATGACACTTAATTATTTTGATTCTTATATATATCCATCCACTTAGATTCGCCATAAAAAGATATTTAATTAATCATAATTAATTGAATTTGACCAGCAATCGAATAAATATGAAATAGGCGCATGTGGGCAGATCTAGAAAGTAGCTGTGGGTTCACCCAAATTCTTTGGAAAAACACTTCTGGTTGTTAAATTTCTCGTCAATTTTGCTTTTGGTTGTTAAATTTTAATTTGATATTTTTTTAATTCTATTTTAGTTAAATTTGTAATGTAATATACATATTAAAAAAGAATTACTTTTTATTATTATCTTTATAAAATTATAAATATATAGTGTGATTCATTTATTTTTTAGAAAATATAAAAGTTCAATAAATGAGAGGGCGAAAAAAATTTCAAACATTCACCTTGATCTTTGAACAATTCAAATATTTTGAAACTTAAAAAAAATCTAAAAAATTCAATTTATATGAGACGGAGGGAGTACTTACTAAAAAAACAATTATTTATTTATAGTAAGTTTACCTCTTTATCCCAATTAATTGATAAGGATCACATACATATTTACTCATTATATTTTTCAAGAAAATAATAATAAATTGAAGGTATAATCAAAAAAGAAGATTTGTCCTACCTTGATTTATTAAAAATGACAAGTAAACGTGAAATCAAATTAAAAAAAATTGATAACTAAAAGTAAATGAAGGGAGTATATTATTTAAATTTTAACTATATTGATAGATTTTGAACCTTTAAAATAAGTAGAATTAGAGGTTGAGAGGGTTCAAATTTCATATTTAAGGTTTCAAATTCAAACACAATATTTTTATTTTCCAAACTACCTTAATAAAAATTCTAAATACGCCAAGAAGAGTATCATTAAATTATCAAATTTGGTAAAGAAAAACTAAATGTGTAATTACTACCAACAACCTTAATAACAATTCTGATAAGGAGATAAATTTTCAGAAAGTAATATCTACTTTTGGGTAGAAAATGATGAATATTCCTGTAAATTAAAATAAATAATACTGCCTTCGATCCAAAAAAATATTACTTGTTTTTGTCTCGATAATTGGTTCGAAATAATTGATCATGTTTCATAAAGTCAACATGGTATTTAGTTCTTCTTTCTAAGTTAGCTCTTGACAAATTCCTAAGTCAATGTGTACAAATTTAATGATAATTATATTTATTTAAAGAGGAAAAAAAGATTAATTAAAAATATTTTAGTTAAATTTCTCTTAACTCTTAGGAATAAATGAATCAATTCATGCATTTGGGTGAATGGAGCTTCGGCGAAATATTTCTCCGTCCATCTTTACTTCTCTACTATACTATTTTGGGATCTCCGGTAAAATTCGTTCACTTTATGAAATCAAGAGATAATTTTATACTTAGTTCTAATTTATCGTTATCATTAATTACAGTCATTTCCCTTATTACATTTTTCAATATATTATATTTATTATACTCAAAGCATGATTTGATAAAAATTATTATTATCATTTACTACTTCTTAATCCATATGCCAAATCAGGCAAGTAAAGAGAGACGGAGGGAGTAATTGAATGTGTCAAATTACAAACTTATGTTATAATTGGCCGTGATAATTTATGTCAAAGTAAAACAAAATTTTAGTACTCCCTTTATTCGGTTTTACTTGTTACTATTTCGTTTTTCAAGGTTAACTTGAGTAAACTTCAAAGCTAAATTTAATATTTGAAATTTAAAATTCAAGTAGTTAAAAACTATAACAAAAATATTATAAGTTGTGATTCTTCTCATATTAATATGTTGAAAATAATATTTTTTAAAATATTGATCAAAATTTATATAATTTAACTATAATAAATAAAATAATTATAAGTAAAAATAAACGGAGCAAGTAAAATAATTCAAGTCAACACTCCGTGTATGACCCCTTCATAGTGGATAGGCGGCTTAGGCTTTTGGCCCAGCTAATGCGTGGAAAGTTGTGAACACGGGACTTAAACATGGGGATGTTGTACTGGATTTAAGTAGAAATAATATAGAGAAATATAACTGATATTTATTAAAAAAAAAAAGAACAGTTCCAAGAATTTAATAATAAATCACAATTAATATTTTGTGAATGATAGATGGATCAAATGGTATGTAGTTTATTTGTTATTGGCGTGAAGGATTAAAAGCATAACTATATGAATATGATCAAAAAGTAATTTACTTATGATATTTAAAATGTTATTTGCGGAGATTGAGATACAAATATAGTTTAATTTTACGCACTAGCTATATGAGCTGTTACAACCAATGTTTAAGCATATATGTAAGTCTAGGTTTGATTGCCACTTTTTAAGGATCATTTCTTTCTTTAATTTATAATGTAAAATTTAGTAGTGGAAAAATTGGATTGTTCTTTATAGGGATTATTTCTTTTTAAAGTATTTGAGTTCATTACACTAAAATTGAATACACGAGATATTGTTTGTGTTTTTAAGTAAACTTTCTATATTTTTATATATGATGGGTAAATATAGTTTGTAAAGTACTTTTTCAACAAAAAGAAGTCCTACACTGAAAATTGACAGCAAGTCGGACTTTCCGCAGCAAAGGTGGACTATATTTATTAAGAACTTTTTAATTATTTCTTTCGATTTAAAATAAATGTGACGCATTAAAATAAAAATAAAAAAATTATATAAATACACGACTTCTGTTTACATAATTTCATATAATTTTGACTCTTTTAAAAAATTATAAAAATTTCTTAAATGATACAAAACTGCAACACATATTGATACAAATTATAATCTCTACTTCTCCATGTATCATAGTTAAAATCCCTTAATGCTCTTACATTTTCGACATTTATTACTGATTTCATTTTTTGTACAAAAAGAAGAGATTTTTGATAATTTAAAAAAATTGATATTAATTGAAATTAACCTCAAAAAGTATGAGATTTGTGTAAGTTATACAATAAAAATCTCAAAATGCCTTTTGTCTCAAATGAAAAAGGATGATTAAAAAAAAAGAACTAAATTATCAGCAATTGTCTACACGAGAAATTGATAAACTACTCAAGTCATTACAAATATTCGTGTGGTGCCAATATTTAATTTAACAAATCGATTAGTATCGTGTTTATCAATCCAAATGAAAAGACAAGAGAAATTAGCCAAATAGTTTGATAAAGTCCAAGTACATTTGGTCATTTAATTGTAGTTGACACAAATAATATTAAACTCCGTTCAGACAAAGAATTGAAAATTTTGATTGACATATTGGAGGAATTATTCGTGCTCGATATTTTGATAAGCAAGATAAAAAGATAATATTTTGTAAATATAAAATTTATCAAATTGCTTGATTGTGATTAGTTACTTTTTAAATTTAAATTTGTAATTTTTGGCATTAATTATTTGGTTTGATTTAATGTAAAGATTATTGAGTGTTTAGACTTTTAGCAATAAACAGTTAAACACATATACATTATGATAATTTTCATTATGACTTATTTACCTATAATATTTGTTTCAAGAAAATTTATATCATATTTTATGTTTCTTTAAAAAGATATACACCTCAGATAGTTATATTTTAATAGGACTAAAAAGATATTTAAAATATAAATTATGTATATATTTGTATGAATATTTTAACAAAAAAATTAAAAAAGTCGAGAAGTCCCGAAGAATATAAAATTAAAAATTTTAAGTTTTATCAATCTAATTTGATTTATAAGTTTAAAAATTCAATACATATAATTTAATTTAATATTTAAAAACTTCAAATCAACTCGATCCATATACGCCGGTAGTCTAAGGCGTTGTCTTGAAGCAAATAATGTTCAAAGTGATCGTAGGGAAATAGCGCCAAAGGATGTTCACCTATATGTTATGTTTGACATTTTTAAATTTTTTTTAAAACATTTTCTAATAGAATTTTCTTACTTCAATATTACTATTCTTCATAAATAGATAATCTATTTAATTTAGATCAATTATACATCTTTCGACGCCATATCTCTTATGCAATTATGACTAAATATTTAATTTATTTGTTATTCAACTCTTGTACTTAAAAAACAAGAGGACAATTTAAGCCAAAGGTAAAATGAGGCAGTTTTTGAGATGGTCATTTAATTAATAATTATTATTTTGGAAAATTATTGGTTTTAATTTATTGAAATAAATTAGAATCAAGAAAAAATATAACTTTCTGAGATAATAACCATTAGTTGAATGACTATCAAATAAAAACATATCTCATGTTTAATAGATTGTAAATTGCAACACGATTGAAAGTAAGTATTTTTTGCTTTAACATAAGTACTTTCGTGTTTCGAAAAAAAAAGTAATACGAATATATAAGCTTTGTAAGGCAAATCAAAACAAAAAAATTTGAGTATGTATAGTTTCTCAACCGTGTTTATTGACATAAATATACTCCATCCATTTCATATAGTTATTATGTTTCATTTTTCAAGAATCAATTTAATTAAATCCTCGAGCAAAACTAAATTAGATTGATTTGATATTTGAAAATTCCAACTTAAATGATCAAAATCTATATAAAGAGGTACTATAAGCAACTATTCTTTTCATATGAATGTGATGAAGAAAGATATATCTTAAAATGTATAAGCTTGTGAGTTGTACTTTTGCTTGGAAATATATCTTTTCAGACCAAATTATGTTACTTTACTATGATGAAACGATAAGTTGGGCCATACTATAATCAGAAATGGGCCTCTTCAAACACCGAGCTAGGCCCTTGTTTTAGTTGGGCCATTTTCACCTGAAGGGCCCAGGATAGGATGAACACAAGGCCTCAGTTTATAGAGGCTGGTTTAGTAAATGGAAAAATTTACACGGATAAGCAAATATATACTAGTTAATAATTAACACAGCTATAGTATGAATTAATTATGGCTTGCACCAAACATCTAGCTGTAATTACAGCTTGAAGTTTATATAATTCGCGCGACTTATACAAATGTTGTGCGTGAATCAAATTGTATAGCGAAATATACAAACACTACAAATTGTATAATAAATTATACAAACGTTGTACACAAATTGTATAATGAAATATACAAACTTTATACAAAATTTGAGAATAGTATAGTGAATTATATAAACGTGTACAAATACAGCACGAATTATACAAACATTGCCATAACTTCAGTTGCAACACATAATTATCCAAACAATAGCTACGACGTACAATTAAAATATTTTTGAGTGACTATATGTGAAAATTCCTCATCTACCTGTTTATTACAAGTAATGACTAATTATTGTTAATTACTCGACAACAGACACACTTAGAACGGAAGTTATGATAATTGATGATGTCCCATTGTGTGATCAACAAAACTAATGATTATATTATAAATCTTAATCTCCCAACGCCCAACAACCCAAAAATTCAATATAACTTTCAAAAAATCTCTCATCCATCAATGGAGATATCTTGCTTGGATAAAGCATTAGGCCCAATATCTTATTCAATTGCATATTTTAATAAAATAACTCAAACTAGATGTATACTCCAAATTGTCATGCTTAAATTGAGAAATTTAGATATATTATACTAATTAAATATGATTAAACAATAAAGTACGCATTTAAATAATCATTATTACTTTACTTTTGTATTGTTATATCAGACTTGCTTCGACGAGTTTTTATTATTGTAAATTATTTAGTTTGATTGTGTGAAAAAAATTGGTGTATTGAAATTAGTTATTTTAATAGTATTTTTTTTAGTGAGTGTTCAATTTTGTTGTTTTAAAAATTATAATCATTCCATAATTTCTAAGAATAAATTATTTGTGTAAAAAAATACCTTAATTAAATAAATGATGTGAAACGTGACATATAAAAAAGGCATAATATACAATTATGCCCTTTAACTTTTCTTCGGCTAACATTTATGTCTTTCAACTTTGGCGTTCACAAGTAGACAATTAAACTTGTATAAAATTGCATAAGTAAACATATGCGTCATACGTGACATAATACATATAGGATTTCACATAGGAAATAAATTTTCATGTATGATGTCACATAGGATGCTTATCTAGTTATTCAATTTTATACGAGTTTTATGCGCACACAAAAATGATGGACATAAATATCAGTTGAAGTTAAATTAAGGAGCCAAAGAGCACGTTTATGTGTTAGACCTATCAAAAGAATTTGATGGAGTATGTTTGTTATTCTGAGACAAGTTATTTAAAAATCATTATTCCACCTAAATGTAAGAATAAATTTATCCCATTATTAATTACTAATTCTGATGTGAGTTATATTATTATTAAAAATCCAACAAGAAACTAAGAGATACTTCTAAAAAATTATCCAAAATTATTATTTTAATCCCATCACATCAACACGGGCCCTCGTAGACGAATAATGAGTCACGGCTAAATGCGGATAACTATTTTCGTTTTTAAGTTTTTTTTTTTCTTGGCAGTGGCCCTATATTTTTTATTTCTAGAAGGAGAATAACTAAAGCAATTGAATACCATTAATTACAATGAAAGAAATCATTACAATTTTGAAAGAATACAAACAATGGCTATGTAAAGAATTCACCACAAAACTAAAAAGAAATATCTGGCAAAAAAGTTCTCTTAATTTCCCCCATAATTTATGATTTATATCATAACAGAATAGAAGCAAGGATGAAATTTCAGCCACATGGAGGAAGATGATCAAGTGGAGCTCCGATTCCTACATGATGATATCATATAGGCATAGAGTATGCGTCAGTATGTTTGAATGTACTAAACATGTAGGATACAATGCAACCAGAGATAAATAACATAATCCAAATGCGTAAGTATAAGTAATGGATGAGTGTAGTAACAATATGGCATGTATGAATGATGCTTGAAGTAAAACATGCTTATATAGACCATTTACATGTGTAAGAAGAGACCATCAATTGGTTAATGGGTTTACCACCCCATCCTAGGCGATTGAGGTATCAAATCCTCAATTTGGTTAATGGGTTTACCATCCCCCAATGATTCTACCAAGTTTTAAGTCATTTCAAGTGCAACTTCAGTAGAATTATTAGCTTCTTCCTCTGTTTCTGATGTTGATTTAGCACTTGCTCTACAGATTGGACAAGCAGCTGTTTTCTGTAACCATGAATCAATGCACTGAACATGAAAACTGTGATTGCACTTTGGTAGTAGCCTGCACTTTTCACCAACCTTGAAATTCTCTAAACACACAGCACAATCCACAGGGCTTCCTTTTACGGATTCCACTTTGTAATCAAAACAGGGCAATTTCTTCATATCCTCCTGAGAAATACTAGGATGTCTGTTCACATTTCTTGGATTGAAAATGATACCATTTCTGCTCCTGAAAGCTCTCCCAACTATACACACATGAATGAACACCAAAACAGCTACACCAACTAACAGCAACATCACTGAGACCGCAATTTCCATTATCATAATAGTCTTTTTATCAAACACCTAGAGTGCACAAATCAATTACTCCAATTTCAGCTTTACCACTTTCATAGCGAATAATTCGAACAGATGAAGGAACATAATTTTGAATGAAAAAGTGTAGATGGAGGAGAAAAGCATGAAGGAGCAGCCAGAATTATTGGAAGTATACGCACTTGACACTACTCACGCTCTTTGGGATTTTAAAGTTTTTTGCTTTCTTGTCTTATTTTATATTTGGTGGCGTAAAGCTCTGACACACCAATAACGTTGCGTTTCGCAAGAAATTGAAGGCAAATTAATTTGAACCGCCTTTTGGTGTTTTTGCTAACACATACAAAAGAGTGGTATTTTGTCGACGTGTCACGGATCATAATGGATCAAGATAATAAATTAAAACTCAATTAAATTTAAATTTATTTGAGTTAAAATGAATTTAATCAAAACAAATTGAATGATAGGTTATAAAGTGAGCCAAAACTCAACTCGATCCAATTTTTGCTATATTTTATTTTCTATTACACAAATATTACAACAACAACAACATACCCAGTAAAATCCCACAAGTGGGGTCTGGGAGGATAGAATGTACGCAGACCTTACCACTACAATAAAAGTAGAGAGACTGTTTCCTCAGAACCCTCATTTCAAAACCCGTAAGCAGAAATAACTAGATATGATAGAAAGGAAGGAAAGGGGACAAAAAGAGCAACTAACAAGATAA
>JAABOM020000075.1:25648351-25664408 GCA_011800125.2 Solanum clarkiae
GGAAAATACTCTGAGTCACCTCCCACAGTTCTTACCCGAGTTTTGGCACCATCGTACATGTCCTTAATCGCCCTGATGTAAGCAACTGAGACACCTTTTACCTCTAGAATTTTGAAAAAAGTAATTTATTGCGTTACAAATAAATAGTGAATATTTAGTGAATTTCTTATATTAATTTAGACATTCAGACAAAAACTTATAAATTTTGTTTCCCCTATAAATCGATGGATTAATGAAGTGGAAGAGAGAAGTGGGACGATGAGAATTAAAGCCACACCCATTATATGAGAAATTGTAACGATAGAGATTATCAATAGACGAATTGAATATATTAAGACGTACTGAAATGATGATTTAGATTTAAATGAGATAAAATGTGAATTATAATCCAAATTCATTGGATTTTTATTAAATTTTAATTGCTTTAGTTGTCTTTTTCTCTTATAAATGAGTATTTATAATAATTTATGACTTGAGATGTGTCTTCTTTGAATAATCCAAAACCAAAATTTCCTCAAAATAGTTTCAATCACTAATTCCGTATTAAACCAACAAATCCTAGAGGAAAATGTTGAAGGTTCAACATCAGCATTACCACATTTCTCCACTTCATACTAATTAAACAATAACTTATGAAATGTCTTAATTACAAAACATAATTGAGTCATACTTTTTGACAATCTGATAGATACAGCCCTTTAATTAATTAATAAAATGTGGAAACTTAACAAAGATGGAAGAAGATTCTACACAACTGCAATATATAATTAGTCCAAATATTTAATCATGCTATTTTAACATTATAGTAAAAACAAGAAAATATTCGTTTCAGGGATAATAAATATTTTTTTCTGACGATTTGATCTTGCAGCAACTGGATAATTTAACTCGTGTACTTCTTCTACGTGAAATTTTTCATTTTTCGAGAGTCAAATACGTATGAAAGCTTTATTTTTTAAAAATGAAATTTATATATTTATAAACTATGTATAAAGTACTATAAATCATAATAGTTAAAATTCAAAATATTTAAAAAATATATAAAAAATTATGATCAAAGATTGACTTGTTTGAATCTCAAAATTCAAAAAGTACCACATAAATTAGAACAAACAAGTATTTATCAATCTTGCAGATAAATTACTAATAAAATATTATTATTTAATCATTTACTAAATAACCGTCCAACGGAATAACTAATGAAAATTTTGGTGTGAATTAGGTGTAGTCATGTAAAATTTATATTAAATATAAATTTTAAAATAATTCAAATTATAATAAATTCATGGAGCATGCATGAAGTAGTCAGATGCTTCTTCTATTCTTTTCCCTGGCGTAGCTAGGTCATCCTAGACTTGAACCAGAGACCTCGCCTGTGATTTAAATCATCGCGCCTTCGGTCCAACCAATTGGGAGATTTGACATGCTTTTTTCCTTCCAAAGCAGCAAAAAGCATTAACGCTGCAAAGATCAATGCCCCAGTTGCTGTACAATAGAATTGTAATTCACTAAGCTTACGAGCATAAAGAAGAAAGTCTGCACCAACCCACTAGCAAATGAATATATTAGTCCAAACAAATATTATAAATTAATATTATTTAAATTTAATAAATATTAATTTAATTAAAATTCAAGTCAATTAATTTGAGTTACGTAAAGCAAATTGATGTCTCATGTTGGCAATATTTAAAAAAGGAAAGTTCACGAGGATACATCTTGTAGCTGGCGTAAAGAAAGTTACTTTACCAGACAAGCATTATTTCAACTTTATTAAGAATATTGTTTTTAAAAATAGATCTTGTTATACATAACATAATTTTGAATTAATTAAATTTTAATGCAAGTGTCGAAATTTCTTCTACTTCTATAAGCTTACTCTTTCAATTAAATCATTTATTAAAATCAAATATGGTAGTTACCAAGATTGGCTATTCTAAATAAATGTACTGGTGCACTGACAAATGGGATAAGTTGGGCAATTTTGATGGTTATCCCCCGCAGAGAATATGGACTTTTAGAGTATAAAAGTTATTAACGTACATTTTCCTTTTGAAGGATTTGAAAAATTGGAGTAAATGTCTTTCTCCATTAACTTTAGAGTATGAAAATAATTTTTTTTCAAAAATTATAATCAGTTGAAAATGAAAATTTGGAGAAAATGCCTTTCTCCATTAAAATAAGTTTTCAATTTGGTTTGATTATTTTAGTGATTTTCTTAGTAAATTCAAAACCAAATCAAATAGTATCGATTTTCAAAATTTTAAAATCAAACCTAATCGTACTAAATCAAATACCATCTTTTAAATCAGTTTGGTTCGGATTGTGGTTCAGTTCAATTTTTCAACTATAATCATAGACAACTCTACTTGTAATAATCAGCGGAGTAGCTACATGGAGTAAAGAAATATTGTATGATATATATATATAAAATTATAAAAAGTATAAAAGTCAAAGAATACTTTTCATACCTATATTTTAAATTTTTAACATTTTATTTAACATTTTAAACAAATTTTTTGACTTTACCAGTAATGATTACAGTGATTAGTAGTGAGTGTAGTGACCATAAATTATGCTAGTAATATTAATCAGTTGATAAACTAATTGGATAATAGCCCCAAAAATTATGGTCACTATTCACCAGCATTACCACAAAATGTCGAAACAAAGAAAAGTCACATGGCTCTTATTAGCTTTATGGATAAACTTGCATGCATATAGGCACAAAATAAGTTATTTTCACTTGACCTCTTACTATTTGTTATCAGTAGTAACCAACTGAGAAAAATTTGCTCATCCATTCTTCATATTTAAATACTTTAAGAATGCATTGGTTAATTATCCACGAGGGTTCTACTTACCAATATACACTGATGAGGTTTCAAATCCATATACAAATTAAATATAATCTTCTAGCCTGAAATTCACCAATTTACTCCTTTGTTTGCATACGTTGTAACGTCGATCGTTTTAATCAATCTCCTCTTCCTTCATTAATCAGATATCTAGCTAGACAAAATGAACACAGAGACGATACGGACGATTGTTGGAATTATCGGTCCGTGCCTTATTATACTATTCATTAATCATTAATCTAATTCTTGATAATAACGATATTTAACATTCAATTATATTTCTTCATGCAGGAAATGTTATATCATTTTTCCTCTTCTTATCCCCCATGTAAGTGATCACCTAGCATAATGTGCCTTATTATGATTGATTCAGTTTAATTAATCGAGGTGCGTGCAGGCCAACGTTCATAAAAATATGGAAAGCAAAGACGGTGATGCAGTTTAAACCAGATCCTTATGTTGTAACTGCGTTGAATTGTGCAGTTTGGGTATTTTATGGAATGCCATTTGTTCATCCTGACAGCCTTCTTGTTGTCACTATTAATGGCATTGGTCTCTTTATTGAATTACTATATGTAACCGTCTTCTTTATCTATTCCGACTGGCCAAAACGTGTACGTACTCATCACTACGTTATTACTTTGTAAGTTATTGTAATTTGAACTAACATGTTCGTTTTTATTTGTGTTAACAGAAGAAGACACTTATATTTTTGGTGGTTGAATTAATCTTTTTTGGGATCCTCGTTTTTGTTACGCTCATGTTCCTTCATGGAACCAAGAATAGATCTATGCTCGTCGGTGTATTGGCTGTCATTATGAATATAGCTATGTACGCTTCGCCCCTCACCGTTATGGTATTAATCTCTCCTTGTAAAATTTACGTTAGTCTGTGGAATTTACACTGACAATATACAAATTATATGTAGCGTCGAGTGATCAGCACCAAGAGTGTGAAATTCATGCCATTTTACCTGTCACTTGCAAACTTTCTCAATGGTGGTATTTGGTTCGCCTATGCATTCCTCAAATTTGATCCCTACATCCTGGTAGTTAATTAATTATATTCCTTCTTATTATTTATTCCCGACTCTATTGTTGGTAAGAACATTTTGAATTGATATGTTTTTTTTTTCCTTCAAACTAATGCTAGATACCCAATGGTCTGGGGATGTTATCTGGATTAGTTCAGCTGTTCCTTTATGCAAAATATTACAAAACCACCAACTGGGAAGATGAAGGAAAGCCAAGTGAAATTGAACTTCCAAGAAACCCCGGAAGAGCCTAAAGCCGCTGGCAGAGAAAGCTCGAAGAGCTTCCCTTCATTCATTACTAATCCAAGACAAGGTCCCAGGTCTCCAAGTCGGCCTGCGCTTTTTCGATTCTTCACTAAAATATGGTCACTGTGGCTATGATGGAGATTGATCACTCTCCCACTATCCTCTTAAATGGGAAATAAAAATAAATTGTAATTCTGAATTAGTTTAATTTAGAATTCAAGGTTGATACACTGATAGGACCAGCTTGACTTTACACGTCATGGCAGGTCACTTAGCATTTTTCTATGAGTTGCAGGACAACATTTTTAGAGTGAGTTATCTCAATGTAGATGCAGTTTAAGCTACTAAAATCATTGTGTAAATATTAGATTTTGGCTAATTATTTTGTTTCTAAACGTACTTAGTTGTTCATCCAGAAAGTACAATTAGAACGGAAGGGGAAAAAACAAGAGAGAATAACAAAAAACAGTAGTCAAATAGAAAAGAAAAGAAAAAAAAAAGATTGGGAATATGTATTATAAGAAAAAGGAGAACAGAAATGTGTAAGCTTTACATCAAACCAAGAGAAAAATGCATGCAGTATAGGTTCTCAATGGAACTGTTCAAATACTCTTCGACTCTGCCAGTTCACTTTGTCAAATATTTGGAAATTTTGAGATGGAATTTGTATGTTTTCTTGAGGTATAAGCTTCAAGGTCCCCTATGCCTTCGGAAACAGAAACAACCCTGTTGTTGATCAACAGGAATCATTCCTCCGCCTTTTGATGTATCAATAGCCTCTATCATGGATACTACCTCATCCATCTCAGGTCGTCTGTCAGGGTTAGCGTCCCAGCATCTCTTCATTACATTAGCTAGGGAACTTGGGCAACACCTCGGTATTTCTGGCCTTAGATTCTGTGTGGCGGTACAGCAGAAAGTTAACCAAGGTGATAAAAGCATATAAGCAATAAGAAACAAGGACTATATATAGTTCTCTGATCTATCTTGTCTGCTTCATATGTAATTACTTATACCAAGAAGTGCTAGGAAGTTGGAGAGTTTACCTGGCGAACCACAGCTGAAGTTACTTCTGAGAAGCTGAGGTCAGGATATGGCATGTCGCAACAATATATCTCCCATACACATATGCCAAAACTGTACACATCACATTTTCTATTGTATGGATTGCCATTGAGAACCTGTAAATTTAGCATTCAACAATTCAGAACAGTGAATGTTGTGTACAACTATTCTTCCTTTTCAATGTTTTCATTCTTGAACATTAATTTTCCCCGTCTTTAAAACACTCTCATCAATTGACTAGATTTTGGAGGGTTATTTTCCCTGCCTCTCCCATCACCCTTCTCAGGATTCTAGAAAAAGATTTAGCTTAGTTTGAACAATTAATGCTAAACATTGTGTTCTGTAGTATATATAGTTATACACATCAAAAGGAAAAATGGATCTTGGCGAAAAAGAGGGAACATTTTGCAAGTAAGAGAAGCAGAAAAAGCTTTGTATGTCCTTGAACTAGTTAATCCACCACAAGAACAGAAAATGACCAATATGGACACGAAGGATAGTATGGAAAAGTGAATCCTACTTCACTTCCAAAATTACCTCAGGAGCCATATATCCAAGGGTTCCGGTTTCCCCAGTCATGTCATTTGGATTAGAAGCCTCAACGCGAGCAACCCCAAAATCAGCAATCTTTACTGTACGTGTCTTATCCAATAGCATATTCTCTGTCTTGACATCTCTATGCACAATCTTTTGAGAGTGAAGGTAACTTAACCTACAAAGTTCAGATGTTTGACCTTTACTCAGATAAATGATAAATGGTTTATATATATTTCAGGGGTGTTTGAAAGACGTAAAAGTCAAAGTTTCAATTACCCTCTCGCCATATCGAGTGCCATCTGCACAACAACTTTGAATGCTAGCTTCCTTCTTCTGTTCTTTATAAGGTAAGATTTTAATGCACCACCTGGAAGGTATTCCACAACAACGCAGCATATGTTACTAGGCATGCCAATATGACCATTTTCTGTTTGTATATTGAGCCCAGAAGAGCCCATAGTTGCGCCAATGAACTGCATTAAATTGGAGATACATGTTAGATGTTTTATGTAAAATAAGCAGTTTATTAGAAAGATAATGGTACATCGAACCAAAGTCAGTTCATATGCTAAGATACGAGATAGGACTTTGGACATATGAGGTTGCCCACAATCCAATGGTCTTTATGTTATACGTGAAATACGGCACCACAGTTAAGGCATCCAGCCAGCAAAGACATAGTAAATCACTATAAACAGCAGCCTGTAAGATTAGTTGAAAGATGAAACTTCCGTTGTTTGTTACAGCCAACATAAGGTACAGGAATGCACCGCATCACCCTCAACTGTCCTTCAAGAATCATTAATTCACTTTCACCATAAAAAGTTTCGTGTAATCAATGAATGAAATTCTCTATTTCATTTTCTTAAGCTAGAAATAACATATAAGATGCCTTTTTTCCTCAAAAGTTATTTTTGAACTACTGACTTCAAGAACGACAGGTTATTTTGGTTCTCCAGCACAATCTATTTTCCTATTTTAGAACCCATCATCTCTCATGTTTGTTTCTCTTTTGTTTATTCAAAACTAAAACATATTATCTTACTTTGAATGTTTGCTAATAAGGTTTATTCAAATACGTCTACATGTTGAGTAAGCTGTGATTTAAAATAGGTAATCATCACCAAACTAGCTGTAAAAGAATCGCTCTACGTCTACCAGCACTATCAACATGTCCATGCTTTGTTAGCAAAGTTGTGAAAAGAGTATTGACAGACTAAAAGGTCGCATATGCTGGAACCTATTTTAGTAGATGAACCACAAAATCTTAAGCTCCTTTGATTTGTTAGGACTTAGGAGCAAGCATTTAAGACAATTAAGTTTCATGCAGAAGCAGTAGCATCTAAGTCTTACATCTTTCCCACGTAAAAAGATTAGAGTTCAAGTGTCACCTTAGTAACATTAGGATGATGAAGCTTATGCCACACTGAAACTTCTTGCGTAAAAGCTGCCCTTAGCGATGCTATTTCAGCGTCTGTTCTGTGGCCCTCTTCCCCCCAGTCCAGTAGTTTCACTGAGTATCACAGAGGAATACAAAATGTGAAGGAGAAACACGTTGTTTTGTAGTAGTCATATTAAATCATTCAAAAAATTGTGAAAAGTTGAACAGGCAAATTTTATTAATGTCCTGTAGCAGTGACAATGACAAAACATATTTAACACCAAATGGCTAATTAAAAGAATATTTAAAAAAATTATGAGAGCAAGAAAATGAGATCCAGAGTTGCAGGATCAGTTTGCCAGTCATTAATGTTTTGTATTACTTTATTACTTGAATAACAGATTGAATCACATGAAAGTTGAGAAATACAGCAACATTGCAAGACCAGCTAAAGTTAGTTAATGCAGTCATCTGCAACTTGCATAATTCAACCCAAACCCGTGCCGTTATTCACGGATTCCATAAGAATACACTCAGATTACAAGCCATCAAATCATTATACAATCTTCATTCTGTTACCCCTAACACACTCCAACCAAAAGAAAAAAAACTAATCATTTCATTACTTTCCTTTTTAGTCTTTTCCATATTTTTTTAGTATATTATATAACAACAACAACAATAACATACCCAGTATAATCACACAAGTGGAGTCTGGGGAGGGTAGATTGTACGCAGACCTTACCGCTACCTCATAGAAGTAGAGAGGTTGTTTCCTAAAACCCTCAGCTTTAGTATATTATACCTATCTTTAATTTGAAATCATAAAATTCAATAGACTTCTATACTTTTTATCATTCTATGTCAAGTTAAACCAGACAAACCGGAGAGATTAATAATAATAACAATCATAGCAAACCTGAATATAGTATTAAAAAATTGTTATATCCAGCAACATTAATATTGAACCATGAATAGGCCCACAAAATCAATAATGGACGCAACAAATTAAGATGCACCTGAGCACAAATTTTCCATTTTTACTATAGAATTCATGACTTGCCAATATTGTATATTCAAGAACCATTTTTTACCATTCTATTCTAAGTTCCTAGTACCTATGATATGATCCATGCACTATAATTGAATAATTTAAAGGATAAAAGAGAAATAAAATAACTTCTCAACAGTACATAAAAGGAAAACTGACCACAGTCCCAAAAATGCTCTTCCGCTGCTCCCTAACAAACTCTCTGCTCCTCCAGAAAAGTTAATACAAGTGATCTCTCCGTCTCTCAATATTTAAAATTATTTTAATCTAATTTTTAAATATATAAATTTTATATTAAAGAACTTAAAATTTCTTTCGAAAACCCGACCCATTTGTGGGCTTACACCGGTATGTTGTATTGAAGAACTTAAAATTACTATGCATGAATTCACTGTCACAGTTTTTGAATCTAGAAATTCAACACCGGAGAAAGAGAGGAGATAATAACAATAAAATAATACCTCTTGAAAAAACAGTAATGGAATATCAGGGATGATTGAGAAACTTATCACACTGGAATCATCGAACAGAAAATTTTCCGAATATAGATTAAGAAAAACAGGGAGTTAACTAACCGGCGACATCTTGACCATCGTAAACGCCACGGTGAACTGTACCGAAGGTCCCCCGAGCAATGACGCTTTTGATGATAAGTTTTGAGGGGTCAATCTCCCAGTCGTGTCTTTGTCTGGGTTTGACTGAAGAAGATAGAGATAGTGAAGCTGCAGCAGCGGTGACGGCGGGGGCTGCCGCCGTAGCGGTGGAGTAATTAATGCACGAATCATCCAAGGGCTTCTTCTTATTGGTCTTCTCCATAGTCCATGTTCTGTTAAGGTGCCTCTCGAGTTGCTCATCCAAACTCTTCAAATCAATTTGATCAGCTCTCACAAACCCATCACTTCCCTTCTCCATTTTCGTACTCCCCAGGCCAATTCCTTTTCTGTTGTTGAAGATGATAAGGCGTTTGGTATTTATTGCTTACAGGTTTTGTAGGGAGGAATTAATTAAGGGAAAAAAGGGAAAGGTGTTTTGGGATTGGTTAAGGAGAAAGAAGAAGAAATACAGTATTATTTAGAAGAGCAGCGCCATGTGGGCACATGGAATTGCCTCAAGACAAGGTGTATTACTGACCCACTGCTCCTTTTTTCTCATTTATTTCTTCCTCTTCTTTCCATCTACTACTCTCCTTTTGTTCTCCTTATAATTTTTTTTTTTAATGAGAGATATTCATTTTTTATTTTTATTTTTGCGGAAATTTTGTAAATTTTGCATAAAATAATAGTGAGATTTTGCTACATTTTGATTTCTAAATATGGTAGAAGACAAGTGTATCATATCGTATCCTAATAAAAATCGTATGAATGTAATATATGATTGTAACGATGTAACTGATCAATTATATGCATGCTTGGGTATTATTAAAGTAGACGCTAAACATATGTGTGTCAATTATATGTATGAAAAGTAATTAGTGAATGAGTCGAAATTTTTATTAAGAACATTCAAGATATGAAGAAATAAACATACAAAGTAACCAAAAAAACAAAACTCAACATTTATTATATACATAAAAAATAATCTTGATCATGTATAAATAGTGCAGTTTCTGAAAAACGTGACCCCAAGTTGGTCATACCCCTTGGAAGTAATGGATAGGGTCAGGGGCGGATCTAGAAAGGGCCAAGAGATGTCACGTGACACTGCTTCATCTGAAAATTTTACTATATATGTGTATATATATATATGGTTAAAGTTGCAGTTGAACCTAAAAATCATCATTTTTATACATTTTAATTTTTAAGCTACATATGAAGTTTCCCATTCACCCTTTCCATAGGCTTATAAATATTTAATTAATATTATTATTTAAAAAAACTACTTGAATATATTTAAAAAAGAAACAACTCTTGGAACTCTTTTTAATAATTTTTCAAATTATATATATATATATATGTGTGTGTAAAGATTAGTACAACTAGTCCCCAGTTGGGTGGTAGTGTTGGCTACCCAACGGTAGCAATTTTCAGTTTTTATAGTTATACAAAATATTTTTAAATTGTCCAAAGGTTACATCCTGGCCCGAATGAGAGTTAGTTCTAGCAAGCACCTTAGGATATAATATTCTCACCGTGCCTGCATGTAGGTGATTTAATATAAAATTTGGGGGATCCAAGAAGATGTTCAAGTTTCCAAAACTTCCTAGGCTTGCTCCCTCCCTTGCTATGCAGCCAGCCGTCGTGTTCTGTTCCATGAAAACATGACGAAGTACCCACATTTCCAGCTTGCTCAATAAGTACGTGCATTCAAGAATTAAATTGTCATATAAAGAATTACCTGTGAGTATATGCTCCAGGGTTATTTGCGCATCGGATTCAATCTCCAAACTTTTGAACCCATATTGAATTGCCAACTCAATTCCACTTTTGATAGCCTTC
This sequence comes from Solanum clarkiae, assembly GCA_011800125.2. NCBI lineage: Eukaryota > Viridiplantae > Streptophyta > Magnoliopsida > Solanales > Solanaceae > Solanum > Solanum clarkiae. The sequence continues at coordinate 25,658,955 of JAABOM020000075.1, forward strand.
AACTCTGCTTCAGCCAGCGTGGTGTGAACAGCAGCCTTGTGGAAGCCTAGAATCCATTTGCCTTGATGATTTCTAAAGACCCCTCCATACCCCTCCCCTCGGGTCCGGGCACGTGGTGGACGGTACCATCGGTGTTTAATTTCGTTATCCCATTCCTTGGTGGGTTCCACTTACTTGGATGGTGTTCCTATTGTGTTGGGGCTGCCCACTATTCGGCCTTAAAGCCACAAACTCAGTAGCAAGCCCCAAGATGCATGCAAGATTGACAGGATTGGATTTATGCTCAAACAATTGATATCTCTATTATTCCATATATGCCAAAGACATTAAAGGAAAAACGTTTCCCAATTTAGTACGCTAGAACAAGGTTTGTCACTGATCTTGCTCCAGCATTTCATCAAGTTAGTAGAATCTAGAGTGATGCCATCGAATTTATATCTTATCCTATGATTGTGCAACACTTCCTGCCAGAATTGTTTTGCAATGTAGCGTTGAAAGAACAAGTGGGATGTGTCTTCGATGTGACAACCACAAATGGAACAGTTATATTTAGCAAGTTCTTTATTTTAATAATTTTATTTTACCCTTAATGAATGATACTCTCTTGTACAATAACGTATTAATTTCTTTATTATGTTCAAATTAATTTGAATAGAGGAGACACCTTTTATTTAAGATCAAAATTAAAATTAAAAAAAAAACTTCTTATTCTTAAATTTTATGTCTATATAAACCTTGATATATAAAATTGAAAAGAGAGGGAGTGTTTGAATCAAAGTAGGCGGCCCAACATTTTGGATGGTTCACGTAATTTGAATCGTCCATTTGAGTTATAATCAACTTATTAGTTATATGAATAAATACTTTATGATAAAACCTGTCAGTTTTTAACAGGTTGTGTTAGTAAACACAATATAAAACAAAAATCGACACCAAATAAAAAAAGTATTACGAAATAAATATTGATATTAGAAATGGAGAAATTGTAAACTATCATTTCAACCACACATACAAATATAAAGAAGTAAAATGTGTAGCTACGTCTCTCAATTCTACTCTATTTCCTCCATCTCAAATACTAATTGTGGTTTTTATTTACGCATCTTTTAAAAAATATTAATTACGAAAAATAATTTATTATTTTATTTTTATTTATTTCTTAAAATATACTCTATTTTTTCTTCATTGAATATTTGCTAATATATTTATATGTCATATTTTAGATATTTGTAGTCTTCAAAATAATTATCATTAAGAGTGAAATAGAAAAAAATAACTAATTAAATTTTAAACTTTTAAAATAATAAATATTTTGATAAGAAGATAAGTACTTTGAGGTTGCTGTCAAAAGTGAGAGTTGACTTCACATGTCTTTTTCTTCTTTGAAAAGGAAAAGTAAATTTATTTATATTTTGACTAACCAGCCCTTTGCGATTAATTAAAGTTGGCAAAAAAGGCTATCTTCTAAGTGATTAAATCACATCATGATGGATAGGGAGATATCGCTAATTAATTAATTACAATAATTATGTTAAAGGATAGACATTGAATATGAGTAATAAACAAGTGATTTGTGATATAATAATATGATTTTTGCATGAGAAAAAAGTTAATTAATTACTTGTTCTGGTGATAGACAAACACCTCATGATAGGATATTCCAATTACTCAAACGATCCAAAGGGTAAAAAAATGGATTTAGATGGATCGAAATGAATTATCATGTTGCAATCATGTGACCAACGAGTAGGAAATATTAGAGGTGGCAAAATTAAGCTCAACTCGCTCAATTCGACCCAATCTGGTGAAGTTTGGACCATTAATAACCCGTCCTATTATTAGTTCAACCCATCTCAACTCAATTCATTTCAACCCATTTAAAATAGGGTTGATATGCAATCCGAATTAATTCGAGAGAAATCTTGTTAAAATATTTTCAAAACACTTTTTTTCAGTTTGATATGTTTTATATAGACATAATAAAGAAAAATATAATTTAATTAAATACTAAAATATTGAAAAAGAACAAATAAAATAGAGAAAAGGACTAAAATAGTCCATTATCTTTGGGTTTGGACTCAAAGTCATCCATGTTCTTTTACTTGGAGTACTAATAGTACACAATGTTTAAGAGAAAAGGACTAAAATAGTCCATTATCTTTGGAATGGACTCAAAGTCATCCATGTTCTTTTGCTTAAAGCACTAATAATATACAATATTTACTACAGTGGTATACTTTTGGTCATCCTCCATTTAAAAAAAAAATTAATAGAATATTTTCGACTTTGAATGCAAAATATCATTTTTCAATAACCTAGAAAACCTGATAAAGTTATTAATAACCAATAAATTTTATAAATTTTTTCACAATAATATATCCAGATTTTGAAGATATAAATTTTTTACCATTTATTAAATTTGATCTTGTATTTCATTTGAAGATATAAAAATTTAAAACTTCACAATTTATTGAATGTGATTTTGTATTTGGTTGCAGATTAACATACTACACCATTTTACTAAATCTGTTTATTAGGAATATTCGTTTGAAGAGATAAAAATTTTCATCATTTTAGTAAAATCGATTTATAAAAATGGTAAGAAATGATTATGAAGTAGTATAATAATGATTCCCCTAAAGAGTCATACTCATATTCAGGTAATCTTTACTTTCGCCTTTCACTCGTGCAGTTGGACTGACTAGTGACTTTAAATTCAACCTTGAGACCGAGCCCTGCCTCTCACCTTTCGGTTCATTGCAAGGAAAGACTAAAAAGAAAAAAGGAAGCTTTCGGCGGACACAAGCCCTCGGGACTTGACACTTGGACACCGGGAAGCTTGCCCCAGGGTCCTTCGTTTGGAACTGCCCTTTTCCTTTCCAAAGTGGAATTCCTTCTTGCTTTCCCCTTTGACCTGTGCCAAACTCCACTTTTGCTGTTGTCAGGTGGAATGATTCATTCAACCTCGGTATCGGCAACCAAGACACCCTTCTCTGTCGAATGAATCTTCAAAACTTTAACGAGGAGAGAAATGAAGGAGTGAAATGCATCTTCAAGAGAATGTGTCAATTTTTTTATGAGATCAATCTAGTGTGGTACTTGCATCCTCATTGTTGATTTTAAGAATTACTATGATATTGAATTTATTTGATCACATTGAAGAGTTTGATGAAGATAAATAATAATCATGAATGCGGAGATTTTGTTTGAGGCTGTGAGCCAACCGTTACTTTCAGCATATTGATATACTAGTGTGAAATAATTTACAAAATTTATTTGTTATTAATAACTTTTATCATGTTTCCTCTAGGTTACAGGAAAATGGTATTTTGCATTCAAAGTCAAAAACATTTGGTTCGAAATTAACAAAAAATTTGGAGGATGACCAAAAGTGCACAACTGTAGTAAACATTGTGTATTATTAATGCTCCGAGCAAAAGAACATGGATGACTTTTAGTTCAAGCCCAAAGATAATGGACTATCTTAGTCCTTTCCTCGTAAATATTGTATACTATTAGTGCTCCAAGTGAAAGAACATGGATGAATTTGAGTCCAAACCCAGAGGTAATGGACTATTTTAGTCCTTTTCTCAATAAAATAAGTAAAACTTAATAAAATTGGGTTAGGTTGGATCTTGACCCGCTCTATAACCCATTACTCAACCCATTTTGACTCAAGCAATTTTGGATTGGACTGGATTGGATCTTGACCCATTATAGTTCAAATTTGATCCAACCCGCTCAATTATCAGCCCTAGAAAATATGATATAATTAGCTACTAGATTTATAGATAATCTTTGGTTTATAATCCATCTCTAAAAAGCTTCAAGTAATTAAGTTTACATTTAATCCGTTGCTAAATCATAACTAAATGTGAATAGCATAGATTATTTTTTTGTTGTTTAACTGTGAAATTTTATCTATCGGTAATTTTTTGTTCTTTTAACATGGATGATATCGTGTGTGTGTGGTGTGTGCCGTGGGGGGGGGGGGGATTTGAATTTGTTTGGGTGAGTGAATAATTGAAAGAAAATGACCAACTTTTTTTTGTGATAAACAAGATCAAATCCATGTTAATCTAGCTAAACTTGGCAATCCATAGCCAAGTGGGCAACACTTCATTAAAAGGAGGAAAATGGTCTCCTTCTCCCTAAATTGCTTCAATCGAATTTTTTTTTTAGGAAAAGAATATTTTTGACCTAAAAATAACAATAGAGATAATTCTTGAACCAAACGATTAGTGTTAAGAATATTTTTGGACCAAAATTTTAGTGGAAAATTAGAAGACATTTTTATTCAAATTATTGCTATTGTATGATCCATCAACATTAAGCTAGCAAGGAAAAAGCTAGCTGGCATACAGGGGTTAGGGAGTTTCATGATAGGCATATTCCATTACTAACGGTTTTACACTTTCTTTGGGGGGTGAGTGGTGACCATATTCTTGATATTGTTGAAAACGTTGTAATTTTTGGATATACATATGATACACATGATATATATGTATATCTGTATACACACATATACTTTGGGGGCGGGCCAACGGTTTGGGCTTGAGATTTTCAACAAAAGCAAAGGGTTTAGTTTTTGGGTCGAGTTTGTCAGACACCGCGTTTGCTTATTGCGGATTATCTCATATTTTTATTGTGTATCATGTGTATAGGTGTGTGATATACTGTATATTCGTGTGATATGAACAATATACACATGGTGGAAATCTGAGTTATTGAAGGCTATTGGAGGAAGGGATTGGGGAGGATGTCAATGCCAATGCCAATTATTTTTCAAAGTTGTATATAAACATTAATGTCCAAACTAATTGGACGGAAATCATTGGATCAAGGTATGATTAATTGAAAGGAATTTTTCGCATATAATCACTAAAAAAATTTTTTATTATGTTTTATAGCTATAGTTTGGGTAATTACATTTTGTAACTATAGTGATAGCAATATTATATATTTCGTGCAACATTTATATAATTCTCTATACAATTAGCAATTTTTGTATATCGTTTATATATTTTGTTGTACAATTAGTGCACAGTATTTATATTATTTGTTATACAATTTGCAATGTTTGTATATTTCAGTATACAGTTTGATTCGCGCACAACATTTGTATATAGCGCACGAACTATGCAAAACTCAAATAATTGTATATGTGTATAATATATCCTTTCAAATGACCCCGTAAAGTATTAAATCATGCATATAAATATTACATAGTTCAAAAATCTAAATATTAGAAATAATTTTCTTGTAGTTTGTATTCAAAATATTTATATAAAATAACAATAATTTCTTATTGAAGTCATACAATCAAAATTTTACTTAAAGTCAAATTTAATAAGTATTGTTGACACCCAATTTTTATCCTCCACGGTGTCAAATTACTCGCGAGGATTTATTCTTATTTTTAATGTTTTTTAGACCATCATTTCAAAAGAAAAA